>SNQJ01S0110111.1:11168-40093 GCA_010110895.2 Picea sitchensis
AAATTGATTGGGTTCTAAATATAAAGAAGCAATTTGTACCTTTTGTGTATGTGGCACATTATGTAGATCGAAGTATTGCTCCATCTAAAGTATCCATGTGATTGGGTCCTTGCCATCAAACTTACTCATGTTGATCTTAGGAATGTGGTTGGTCTTCAACCCAAAGTTGAAGTTTCTCCATTATTGATTCGTATTCCTTGTGTCCTCATCATGAATTTCATGCCATATATTTTCACTTTCAGTTGTCCTTTCTATTAGGATTTTTTTCAATCCTTCCATGATCTCCCTTTTAAACCATCCATCTTAGTATTCATTATTGCCTCCAATTTAGCTTCAGTTGAATCCATCATCCCTTGTAGTTCATCTTTTGTCATTGTATTCTTTTGTAATTTGTTTATGTCCCTACACATTTCTTCACCTTCATCAAGAGTCCAAGTAGGACTGTCTGGAAGCTTATTTGGTGTAGAAGTTCCCTTTTTTGGTGGCATGTTGGCCAAGTATCACTTTTAAACCTTGATTTTGAGGTGGTTATGCTAGACAATCTTTCTTATGTTGTATCTCCAAATTTTCAGCCCTTCTAGGTATGAAAAAATATTTTTTGTAGTTCTCTAATATTTCTTCTCTGCAATTCCATGGGTCTGATCAAAATTGGATGTGCCAATTGGAATTTACGGTAACTTCCCCACAACTTGTTGATTTTTGGCCTTTCCAGGAGATCTCACTTGTATAGCGTGCCCCACACAAAATAATTGTTATAAAATTCTGAAAATTGTACCAGAAATACTAAGGACTGCCCATTATCCAATGCAACTAGTCTCACTCAATTTGGATACTCTAGGAAGAAGTTATGATTGTTTTACCCGGAGCACCTTCTTGAGACTAGTTAGATACCCTATCTTCCATAAGGTGTATCTACAAATGTACGATGAACCAGAAGTTGGACTTTTTATCATAGATACCTTAATAATTTTTGTGAATAACCTCCGGATTTCATGGTCTAAAATGTTACAGAAAAAATTTTATAGCGAAAATTTCGCGATGACTCAATTCATGATGATTCCAGAACCCTATCTTACACGAGCTGTATCTATGAAAGTATAAGGCCTCATGAGCTGAAATTTTAACACAACGTACTTCGATCCATCTACTAAATACCCTCCAAGGGGTTCCTTTTGAAACGTCGTATAAAAATAATTATCAAGGTGTCTCAGATGTAGCAGCGAAACCCCAAGACCTTGAGCTATGATACCATATGTTAAGAACCAAATATCAATATACCATAGAAAAACCTCAGAATAAGTACTCAACGCCTTGAAAAAGAGAGAATTTCAGATAATAAGCCTCTTTGAGGGGGAAACCTCCTTATACATCACATAAATGTCCAAATACAAGATTATTCCAAATGAAAATGTCTCCTTGGTATATATATGAGACTAGGAGGTACAATTACAACTAATGGACCCTAGCCGACATAAATAAAATAACATTACTAATGTAATATGCCCTAATTAAGGGGTAGTTACTAATGTGCCACTATTTACGGCTTAAATGTGGTTGGTCTTCAACCCAAAGTTGGAGTTTCTCCATTCTTGATTCATCTTCCTTGTGTCCTCATCATTAATTTCATGGAATACATTTTCAATTTCAGGTGTCTTCTCTATTAGGAAATTTTTCAATCCTTCCATGATCTCCCTTTTTAAACCATCAATATTAGTATTTATTGCCTCCAACTTAGCCTAAGTTGAATCCATCATCCCTTGTAGTTTATCTTCACCTTCATCAAGAGTCCAAGTAGGACTGTCTAGAGGCTTAATCGGTGTAGAAGTTCCCTTTTTTGGTGGCATGTTGGCCAAGTATCACTTTTAAACCTTGATTTCGAGGTGGTTCTGCTAAACAATCTTTCTTCTGCTATATCTCCAAAATTTCGGCCCTTCTTGCTCTGAAAATTTATTTTTGTAGTTCTCTAATACGTCTTCTCTGCAATGCCACAAGTCTGAACAAAATTGGATGTGCCAAGTGGAATTTATGGTAATTTCCCCACACCTTAATGATTTTTGTCCCTTCTAGGAGAGAATATGTGTAAAGTGTGCCAAGATCACAATATCTGATATTTGACTCCAAAACTTGTACCAGAAATACTACAGACTGTCCACTATCCAAGGCAACTAGTCTCACTTAATTTGGATACTCACTAAAGAAGATATCATTGTTTTACCTGGAAGACCTGTTTGAGACTAGTTAATATGACTAGTGAGATACCCTATCTTGCAATGGGTGTATCTACAAAAGTAGGATGACCCAGAAGAGGAATTTTTTATCACAGATACCTTGATAATTTATATGAATATCCTCTATATTTCAGGGTCTGAAATGTTACAGAAAAAAATGTATAGCTAAAACTCCGCGATGACTAAATTCAGGATAATTCGAGAACCCTATCTTACACAGGCTATATCTCTGAAAGTATAAGGCCTCAAGAGATAAAATTTGAATCCCGTGTACCTTGGTCCATCTGATAAATATACTCCAAGGGGTTCCTTCTGAAACGCTATAGAAAAAAAGTTATAGAGAAAATGCCAAGGTATCTCATATGTAGCAACGAAACCCCAAGACCTTGAGCTCTGATACCAAATGTTAGGAACCAAATATCAAAATAGCATAAAAAAACATCAGAATAAGTACTCAACGCCTTGAAAAAGATAGAATTTCAGATAATAAGCCTCTTCGAGGGGGCAACCTCCTTGTACACCACATAAATTTCCAAATACAAGATGATTCCAAATGAAAAGGTCTCCTTGGTATATATAGGAGACTAGGAGGTACAATTACAACTAATAGACCTAAGCCGACATAAGTAAAATAACATTACTAATGTAATATGCCCCAATTAAGGGGTAATGTGCCACTATTTAGGGCTTAACATACACATATATATGTATACACACACACACATGTGCACGCGCTCACGCACACTAGTATGGTATGATGGTGCTTGAGTTGTGTGTGTGTGTGTTTCCTCCTTGTATGTCACAGGTAATTTATTTGAATCCAAACACACACACACACACACACATATACAAAGAAAAAAATCTAGTAATTTTATTTATGTAAACAAAATTACATAAGACAGATGTTATATATCATTCTTTTCTTTCTCTTAAAGACTAACAAAATTGCTCTTATGACAATTTCTTAAAACTAAAAAACCCGGGACTCTGTCCCATTACAATATTTAAAGAATTTTTTGTTTTCCACTAAACTTCATGTAGTGCATCATTTTCAAGAATAAAAAAATCCCTCAATATTGTTTCATGTCTCATCCAATGAATAACAAGAAGTAAATCCCCAAATATTTGAATGTGATCTGCTCCATATTCCTAAGCCAACATTAAAACCAATTTAAGAGCCAACAACTCACGGCAGTTGTTTGTTTCTTGTTGAACACCTACTTTGAAAGATATGTTGTAATGCATCGATAGGTGGAGTATCCCTCTAACACCACCCCTGGCAGGGATCCCTTGAGAGGCACCGGTCAAAGTAATCCTGTGGAATGTCCTTACTGAAATCTACTTCTTAATATTGATGAACAACTCACTTATCCTAAATCCAGGGAAAAGCATATATAATGTTTAGAGCTTGGACAACACATTTCAAAGGTAATGTTTTTTTGTCCTCAAACAAATTAAAGTTTTTGGCCAACCATATTCCCCAAACAACAATAAATGGGAGGGCTCTAAACCTTCTAGCTCCCTATTTGTGTACCAGTTCCTAAACACCTCCTCAATGACATTGCCTAACCAAACATTTTCTAAACCAATATACCTTCCACTTCTTTTCATACCTCCTTTGTAAACGAGCAAGACATGAAAATGTGAGAATTTTTTTCTTTATATTGTTGAAATAGATAGCACCAACCAAATCCCAGAAAGTTCCTCTTTTTCAATAGGTCTCGGGTGGGAGATTTGTTGTTCAATATAAACTACATGATTTTTTTATTTTTTTTATGGGAATTTGAGCTTCCATACAACTTTCCACCACCACTCCCAAAAAAATTCTCTTGCTTCAGTTGCCAAAGTCTTATATCTGATTTTTTAAGTGTATTCCCTAGTTGTATCTTGTTACCAAACAAACTAATATTCATTGTCTCTTACTTAACAAAACTATATCTTAAATCATATGTGTACCTCTACCAAATAAAAGCATCATCTTCTTTTAGTCTAATCTCCATCCATGTTAACCAATGTTTCTACCTAAGAGATGTCATGTCACAATTTACTATCTAGATTAGACTATAAAACCATATGCTTCTTAGCTCTCTTATCATCTGTGGAGGTAACATGTGAAAACCTCTACTTTTTACCCAAGAATCCAATCCAATTTGGACCCTATCCCATTCTCCCACTCACCACACTAACCAGCTTCCAACCAATGGAAAAGTTGAATTGATCGCTTTCCATATTATTAATGTGTTTTGGATTCTTTTTATAAGATTTCTAACCCATTCCTCCACTAAGTTCAAAGCTATGTACTTAGCCTTTATGGCTTGAACCCATAACCTAGATCCTTAAACTAAGTGCCACACATTCTTAGCAGATAATGCCTTTTAGAACATCAAAAATATTCTTAAGTCCCCATCCTCCATGGGCCTTAGGTAATGCTAATTTTTTCCCATGATACAAATAGAAATCCTTTTTTCCCCTCTTCCCCTGACCAAATGAACTTGTAGCATATGTGTCTAATTCTTTCTATGGCTACTTTTGGAATCCATGTTAGTGACATGTAGTATATTGTAACTACTTCCAATACTACTTTCACTAGAACCAGATGGTCCCCTCTAGATAGCCATCAATTACATCATGTATTTAGTTTTTTCTCCACCTTGGCTATAAACCAATGTCAATCACATGATTTATACAAATTTGGATTTAGTTGGAATCCTACATATTTTTAACCCACATCAAGATCAATCAAATAGTAAGGAAACAATTGAATGATGAAGTTTTTAACCATCTCATTGATACCCCAAAGGGATATTGTTGACTTTGCTAAATTTATTTTCATGCTAGTGGCCATACATAACAGTTCTATAATGTCTTTAAGCTTCTCAACCACCCTCTTCAAACCTTCACAGAATATAAGAATATCATCAATAAACAATAGATGTCTTACATAATAGTCACCTCTAATATTAAACCCTTTGAAAGTACCAGTTTTGTTGGCCTCCTTTAGTAATATGATTAAACCTTTGACAACTAGTAGAAAGAGAAAACGGGACAGTGGGCACCCTTGTCTTAGCCATATTTCCAGCTTAAAGATGAGATATGCTACCACATTTCTAAGAATATCAAAATATACATATGTAATACAATTCATTACCCACACAACAAATTGATGACAAAATCATAGGTGGATAAGGTTACTCTTATATAGATCCAGCACACCCTATCGTAAGATTTGGATAGATCCACTTTGACCACCATCGGTTTGAGATTTTTGACCTTGATAGTATGAAGACCTTCTTGTGCGACCCCCGTTGCCTCATGAATTTTCCTTCCCTTTAAGAACCCAAATTGTTCATCAGAAATTCGCCTAGATAAAATCCTTTTCAACCGTCTTCATATGAGTTTTAATATAATTTGATATATGCAATTGCATAAAGAAAAATGCTTGAAATTTTCAAATGATGTTGGGTTATCATCCTTGGGAACCAATTCTATGAAAGTTGTGTTGAAAGCACTGAGGGTTTTCCTGGTAGTTCTAGATGACTCAACCACCCTCCTTAAGTCCTCTTCTATAAATTCATAGCACCCTAATAAAAAAATCCACAGGCAACCCATCTATCCCTGGTGTTTTGGACTAAACTATACTATGGCTAACGAAAACCATTAACATAGCAAAATTCAAAGAACCATGCAAATCTTTCCCTAAGGTAGCCTATGATGAACTTTTGATAACTACCAGTTAGTTATGAGGGACCTTACCTGGTTTAGATGGCATGTTGAAGATGATCCTTGCTTCCAATTGTCCTCATTCCTATCCAAGATTGCATACCTGCACACAAAGAAATGAAAACCCTTCCTTGAAATGTTGGCAGAAATAGAAATGAACATAAGATAACTACCCTAACTAACCTTATTAGGTAAGTCAATTCCTATACAAATGCTAAAAGGAGATCTAATTGCTATAAAAGACACAACTTTTAGGGGAGGTAAAGAAGAGATATCTTCATTTTATTATAAATAACAACAATACAAAGAAATGTACATGATATTGCTAATGGCATTATTTGTCACCGTTGTCTAGATTCCTCCATCCTCGAGGCCACTTAGGATCGTTGTGAATTCCTCAAATCTTCTTTGCACATGTGTGATCACAACTAAAGGGTTGTATGCCTCAAAACAAGAATGGGAGATTATACTCAAGAAACAAGGGCTTCCTGAGGGAAGAAGGTCATAAACACCTCAAGGATATGACAAGATTTCACTGCTCCGGGCAAGAGAACAACTTTGTTATCAATCAATGCTTCTCTCCAACCAAACCTTCAATTAGGTCTCTTTTATAACATTTCAAGATGGTTAAGACCATTTTCCACGTGTTTTAAAATGTTACAAAATTAGTTATCACGTAAACCCCACTCAGGAGTGCAAAAAGTTTGTGTTCCTTAATTTTTTTAGCCATTTTTTAGGTACACGCACATTTGTTGAAGGGAAAGTGTATGTGGACACTCCTTTGATGAGTGGAAAGTGTGTGTGGATCATAAAGAAGGTTTTTTTTTAGTAGATTTCAGGGGGTGCCCAAGTTGTGAGGGATATGTGAAGGGGTTAAAGGCCAAGTGGAGGCATCTAAGCCATGAGGGTGGAAAATTTGCTATAAAAAATGCCCCATAATGAATGAGGTTGGAAGGGGATTTGATGGCTGAAATTTATTATAATACCATAGAGGAAGTTGTTGAGTGGGGCTAGGTGTAGTTCATCAGACTCTGGATCGGGAAAGTGTCTGCAATGAAAACCAAGGCATGATATGACTCTCTTCCCTAGGTGGGCATACCCATGTTCAGGTGTCGACAAGCATGGCTGCCAAACTAAGTACACCGTGGATCCATGAAGTATATATAAAAGTAGATATCATGGCCATGAAAAGACACATGGTGGATCCATATTATAATAGGTCGTATCCATGGAAAAATACATAGTGGATCTATGTCTCAATATACATAAGGAGGATAACTGAAACAAATGAAATGAACAAATTTATCCTCCAAAAAGTATCAATGTCATGTGGGTGAGTGGTACTCTCTTACGAAACTCGAGTAGCAACATAAAGAAGAGATGCTACAATGGACCAAGGTCTTAAATCCAAACCCATTGAAGGCATGAATCTACATCATGTGAATAAATGAGTTGATGTCGAACATGGGAGAAACCATTTGATTACCGGTATTTGATTATCGATCATTGATGTATATTGTTAACAAATGTGAGACAACCCATCGATAATGATAATGGGCGTCAAGGTACATAGTACATTCTAGAAAATGTGAATGAATGTGTCGTCATCAAACACTTATAGAATCTATCAATCATGGGACATTGATGTATTCCCTCTTTTAATAGTGAGGGAACCTTCCATTGATGATCGTAAACCCTAAGGCACTATGAAATCTCTAGACCTCGATCCCATATCAAATGAGTCAAAGTCGATGGGAAGAGATTTGTTGGAAGGAGGGCATTAAGGCATCTCCCATCATCCAACATGAATAGACACAAGGAAAATGTTTTGAAGATATCGCATGAAATCTAGAAGAACACACCGTCAAGTATGTCTCTCGGATTCACCAAAGGAAATGACTTCTACCAATGATGAAAATGGAACCCAAGGTATAACACAAATCCCAATACGTGAATATACGTATTTATGTCAAACACATGGGGAAACCACTCAGTTAGTGACCAATGATTAAATGTCATTTGTTGAGCACAATGTAACCTACCGATGATGAAAATAGGCATAAGGTGGTATCAAATCTAGGTCAATCTCTTAGAGCAGTATGTCGTAGTCGATAAGAGATTACCCACCAGGGTGAAGTCAATGGGGACCTTCTATATTGGCACAAGTACAAAATAAATATATTGATTAGACTGAGAATAAGTTAACAACTGGGAAGGCCAGCATGAACAATCAAGAAATTTGAGGAATGGCCAATAGAGGCTAACGATAACCCTTGAACATAAACACGACACAATGGTGACTTGGGCAGTGTCTGAAATAAAGTGGAACAATGATATAAGTTTATGATGAAGGAGGCATCAATAGACTCTCCATGATGACTGGAAGAGTAACTAGCCAAAGGAGTAAACAACTCAAAAATCAAGGTTCAACTTCCCAAGGCCATACTAAAACCCAACTTGTCGAGGAGAGGACTCGAGATTCGATGTTTTGTTCAAGGGCGACATAACTCACGATTTTTGCCACCAAAAATGAAGATATTTATTCTTCCCCCCCTCTCTTCTTTTATAATATCAGTTTTTTTTATCTTTTTCATGTTATAAAAACCTGAAAAAAGAATAAAAGAATGCTAAAATATAGTGGAGGAAAAAAGTGTCGTAGGGAAAGCAAATTACTTCCAAGTGCGTGGAACATACCTATGAAAGATGCAAAAAGGATGTGTAGGATATGGTCACTCATCGACATGTTTCCTCCAGGGATAAGGGTTCCAAGTTGCAAAGGCGAGTGGCTAAATAGAATAAGTAAGCAGTAAGCAGTAAGCAGTGAATGGTGAACTATAGTGGGCATTAGGCTCAAAAGCAAAAGCAACGATATGCAATGCAACATTACAACTTGAAACATAAAAATTGGGAGACTCGCAGGAAATGGATAGAAGTAGGTTGAGATGAAGTCATGTGGCTTTGATGTAAAGTCATGGCAGAGCTAAGAGTGCCCCCGAGCCTATGAAAAACTTTTGCATGAGCTATAAAATGGAAAACAAGGGCTCTAACTAGGGAACCCATGATTGGTTGGCTCTAACACTCAAGTTAATACACTTTAAAATGGTGCAAAGGCTTTGTATCACAATTCGATGGGGTCAATTCTAAGGAGAAAAGATGGAACAAAGAACTAATAATGCACAATACAAGGCATAAAATCTAACCTAAATGTCAGGTTGGAGTCCATTACCTATCCATGGATCAAGTTGGATCAAAGTGACAAAAAATGCCAATGAAATCCAAATTCTTGTATATATGACAAACAATACTCATCCAAAAGTTAATAAATCAAATATATAAACCTATGATAACAACTCATGCTCTGGAATACAAAACTTGAAAACAACAAACCTTAAAAGTATAATATGGTACAAAGCACTGCACAATCTTGTGGCTTCTGCATAGTACTTCTTTAGGTAGAGCCTATTACTAGGCTCATACTATGGATTTCTTTGGCATGAACCTATGAAGACTCTAGTTCAAGAAGAACGAATGATCGACGATGCATATATTCCCATGGTCTATTAGTTGTAGTCATGGCTTTGAGGATAGCCTAATCTAAAGGTAATTCAACATCCATGAAACCATGAGAACTGGAAGAGTTAACAACCCAGATGAGTGAAGTGAACTCACCATATTCCATATAATGATGGAGATTTTGATCAAAACTGGTAGAGTCTACCAACAAAGACTCATGAATACCAATTCTTGAGGACCTACAAACAGTATGATCAAAATCAAGAGGAAAATCACAGTCCCTCGGGCTAATAGGGGGAAGCAAGGGCTCCCATGCCCCCATTGGATAAATCACCTGATAAATTATTGGGACCATATCCCAAGAAGGAAAACATGAGTGTGAAGACTCCTTCTTAGAAGCAATTGAACATTGAGGATATGATGCCACATATTCACCTATGGAACAGTAGATTCTATTCAAATACTAGGAACATATAAATGGGTAGCCTCAGCTAAAGTTGATTTAGGATGGTGACTATCAGATGCAAGTTGATCGATAGTGAAAATGCTTCAATTGTGAGGAAAATGCATCACTCAAAGATTCTTGTGATAAGCCATTAAGAAAGATTCCCCAAAGATTCACTAGGTATTCTATTAAAAGCCAACAAGTGACTCGGAGCTTACACAAGCTTGGGAGAACCCATAGCTTTCCAAGCAGAGGAGGATAAAACTAATACTTGTCGAGGCTCCTTCACCTACTATACATCGATAAATGTTTGTTCAGTTAACTCCAATACTTATTTCGAACGGTGTAGAAGGAAGGTGAGGCTCAATAAGATTATTTGAATCAAAGGAAACCATCCTATAACTTGGAGGGAGCATGTTGGAAGTGAGGATAATTCCCCTAGTTTAGAAGGTTCTAAAATGGTAGCAAAGAAAACATCATTAGAAGAAATATCACTTTCCAAAAGAAGAGTGGGATTGGTCGAATATTGCATCAACTTGACCACTTCAGTAGACTTATCATTCCCCAAAAGAAGAGTGGGATTGACCGAAGATTGTTGATCTGGATTTAGGAACGGAACAAACTGATTAACAGACTGAATACAATAAACACAGAGATATGAAGAACAACAAATATATCCAGTGAACAATATCTTCTATTGAATAAATGAAATAGGTTGAAACTGTAAAACTGCAGAACTGAAACACTTGCTTGAATGGTGGTAGTTATCTCTGAGAAGAGATTTGGCTGCTACGCACATTCGCCTGAGCATAATGATTACAATGAGGCTTTAGAGGCCTTTTTAACATTACTCATGAATGGAAAAACCCTATACATCCAAAAACCTAACCCTATGAGATGAAACACCAAAAGTTATGTGGGGCCCTATGGGTAAGTTGGTACCTCAACTTCCCGGGGTCGTAACTTTTGCATACGACCTCCGTTTTAGGCGTGTGATAGCTCGTTGAAAAGGTCTTTTAGAAAGCTACACATTCTGACATCAAATTTTGTCTTCGTTTATAGTTTGACTTTGGCGAGCAAAAAAACATTGTTTAGGGCCCCAAAACAACCCTAGAAATACAACAAGATATGATGACATGAAAACATATAAAATAAGCGAGTTGGATTAGGTGGGAGGCCACCAGTATACACTTGAAAGATGTGTAGGGATTCAGACAGCTTCAGAAGTCTAGAACCCACAATTAAAAATAAGTACAGAAGAATGTGATGAACTCAAAACTGTCAAGAGGAGCCAGTGCAATAGATGGGTGGCCACCAATATCCACCTGGATCAGTCCTCCCCCCTTAGGAAGAAATGGTCTCCATTGCATTGAGCTCCCCCATCAAGTGAGGAAACTTTTGTTGAATTTGGCCCCGCTTGAGCCACTTTCCTTGGTGTAGGAGCTGCCTTGACCACCCGATAAAGCTGGATCCTCTGCTGGCGAGTGCCCTTGACCTGTGTATCCACTATATGATAAGTGGATGCATGTTCCATGTAGTCAAGGTTGAGCTCTGTTGGTGTCAATTGTTCTGCGATCTTTGAGGTGTCCAACAATGGTGGAAAATATGGCTGAAGGAGGTCCACATTGAACACTGGGTGCAATCCAAGGAAGGGTGGAGTGTTAGGCTCAAAAGCATTGCTACCCACAACCTTGGTGATGGTGTAAGGCCCATAGCGAAGTGGGAAAAGCTTCCAATGGGGCCTTGTAAGACGCTCCTTCTGCAAATGTAACCAGACCTTGTCTCCAACCTAAAATTGGTACAGTACCATATGTTGATCATGGCGTTGCTTATACTTAGCATTGGCTTTCTACAAAATCTCATGGACCTATTAACGAATGTGTTGAATCCGCTCAATGAATCTAGTGGCTTTGTCGGTCTCAGAATGAACATGGGAAGAGTCTGTCTGTGTGGTTGCAAGAGGTAGTGCAACATCAATGGGACCCAAGGGTTGGAATCCCAATCCCACCTGAAATGGGCTATGGTCGGTGGAGCTACGGAGAGCCCTATTATAATTGTGTTGAACATAGGGGAGACTCTCATCCCATGTAGGCGGATGCTTAGAGTTGTAAATGTACAGGATGTGCACAATCATCTTATTGACGACCTTTGTTTGGTCGTCTATTTGGGGGTGGAAAGCAGTGGATTTAGTGAGCTTGGTGTCTAACAATGACCAGAGACTCGATTAAAATGTGTTGAGTAACCTAGTTTCCCTGTCGGAGATGATGGTCTGTATTATCCCAAAGTGGACCCACACTCATTCGAACAAGATCTTTGCAGTATCTTTCGTTGTGATGTTCTTCTTCCAGGCTATGAGGATGGCCATCTTCGAAAACCAATCAAGGACCACAAATACACAATCATTGCCTTACTCAGTAGACAGAAGGCCAAACATGTACTCCATCGAGATGGATTCCCAAGGCTTCTCGGGGGTAGGAAGAGGGGTGTATAAGCCTTGCTTCTTTATGGCTAGCTTGCAATGGCACAGACAGTGTAGGATATGATATACTTGTCGACGTCCTGTCGAATTTTTGGCCAATTAAAATGTTTCTGGAAAATGGACACAATTTTCTCCATGGCAAAATGTCCTTCCATCCAATTGTATTGGGATTCCCAAATCATGTTTGCACGCTCGCTTGCAAGAACACAACGATGGTCCAAATGGAATAACAACCCGTCCTGAATGTGAAAATCGGTGATAGTCGTGCATGTACCCAAGATTTGATAGTTGGTGGCAAAGTCTGGATCTTGCTGATAAAGTTGGGGCCACTCAGATGCCTCATGTCCACAGGAATAGAGCACAGTGGTGAGTGCAGTCACGAGAGGTCGACTGAGGCAGTCAATGACAAGATTTGTTCTCCATGTCTTATACTTGATGTTGAGATGGAACTGTAGCAGGTAGGTGGACCACTTCTAATGGCGATCGTTCTGCAACTTCCCATGTGTCTATATGAACTGTAGAGGCTTGTGATCAGTGTGGATGATCGTCTCCTTTCCCATAATGTAATGTTTCCATTGAAGATAGGCTTGTACAATGGAATACATTTCCTTGTCATAGGTGGGGTATTTCCGAATAGTGTTTGAGAGTGTCTCACTATGGTATGCCATCGGATGACCATGTTGAGTGAGAACTGTGCCTATAGCATAGTCAGATGCATTAGTCTCAATCTCGAATGGTTGTTGAAGATCGTGCAAAGAGAGTATTGGAGTTGAGCACAATCGATACTTCATATCCTCAAATGCTCGTTGTTGTTCCTTCCACCACATGAACTTTTCCCTTCCACCGCCCTTGGTCACGTGTTTGAGGGCCCATGAACTACAAGAGAATCCCAACACGAACCGTCGGTAGAAATTGGCCAGGCCTAAGAAGCTCCAAATCTCGGTTAGTGTGGTCGGGGTTGGCCAGTCATAGATGACTTGGATCTTAGTAGGATCAACATGTACCCCATGCTCATAAAAAATGTAGCCCAAGTATTGGACCATGTTCATGCCAAAGGAACATTTTTCCAAGTTGGCATATAGCTTGTGATGCCGCAAAGTGCTCAAAACCTGTTGAATATGCCGCATGTGCTCCTCCCAGGTTCTACTGAAGATGAGGATATCATCCAAATATACCACCAAGAAAGATTTGGTGAAGGGTCTCAATACATCATCCATCAACCTCATGAAAGTGGTTGGTGTATTTGTTAAGCCAAAGGGCATGACCAAGCATTCGAAGAGACCGTATTTAGATTTGAAAGTTGTCTTCCATACATCAGTTGGTTCGATGGGAACCTAAAGGTAGCCAGACTTTAGGTCAATCTTGCTAAAGAACTTTTCCCCCTTGAGTTGGTCAAGAAGGTCATCAATCATGGGGATTGAGTACCGGTTTCTGACTGTGATTTAGTTTAATTCTCTATAATCAATGCAGAGTCGCCAAGTCTCGTCCTTCTTTTGCACCAGTACAATCGGGCTTCCGCAAGGGAAGGAGTTGGGTTTGATCTGCCCCTTTTGAAGGTACTCTTGGATCTGACGCTTGATTTTGTCATTTTCCATCAACGAGCAATGATAGACTGGTCCATTAGGTAGAGGTGCATCGGGGGTTAGATCAATTGGACGCTTGACTTGGCAGTGCATCGGTACCCTGGTGGGTGAGGAGAAGATGTCTTTATACTCTTCCACGATCCTGTCCACTTGCTTTTGCTACAAAGAGAGGCTCTTTGTAGAGGCCACAGATGTGGTGGCAACGTTCTGCTAATTGTGAGCATGGATCACAAAGAAGACAAACTTCTCGGTCTGTGAAATGGCCTTACTGCATTGCTTAGCAGAGATTAAAGAAATAGCGGTAGGCAGCGCTACCTCTGCTATCCTGTACAATTGTCTACCCAAAGTAATAATAACACTGCGGGGTCTAGACTCATACATAGCATGACGCTTCCACAAATATGGTTATCCTAAAAGAACATCACAAACTTTAAGGGGAGCAATACCACACAATGCCTCATCTTTGAAAAGCTTGATGTCGTAAGGCAGACAACACTATTGGTTGACATGAAGATCTCTTCCTTGGAAAAGCCAACTGATGGTGTAGTGTTGCGGGTGCAGTGTCGTCGACAGGTCTAGCCGTTTGATAACCTCTCCCGAGTTCAGGTTCTTTTGATTGCCGCTATCGACAATGAAATGAAGCGGAGCCCCCTTTACCCACATTTGTGAGTGAAAGAGGCATTCCCCTTCCTCTGGTTCTTCTGGTTTGCTTGGTTGGACTTTGGTGGTAGCGACATTGGCACTGGGTTCAACATCGATAATCTGCTTCCCTCCTTCTAGATTTGATTCGGATCAGAATCGACCTCTGACTCGGAAGCCTTTAGTTCGGCCACGAGTGACTGCTTGGAGTAATATTCTTCATTGTTGTGCCAAGGGATTTTATGGTATTCACACCATTTTCCCGTGTCCTTCTTCGTCTTCTCGGTGCCTTTCTTGTGTTGCGACTTGGATTGGTTGTCCTGAGAGTGGCCATATTTTCTTTGTCCCTTGCTGTGTGGGATGGGGTCGATTTTTCCCTACTTCGGTTGTGAGGAGTTTGCAGATCCAAACTCTCGCCTCTTCTGCTTAAATTTATGCTCGATCTTGACAAAATATCTATACGTCGTACCCAATCAGGCGATGTCCAGAAACTCCATTTTTGTCTGAATGTATCTATGAAACATCTGCGGTATTTGAGCACCAAATGTTGCTTGGAGTCTTTGATACCCAATTTGGTGTGAAGGGTATTGAAAATATTGGTGAAATCTAGTATCTTCTGGTCCCTTTCTTGACGCAGGGTGGTCCATCTGGTGTACTGGTTCTCGTAGCTTCCAACAGGGTAGTACTATTCTTTAATGGCATCCCAGAAGAAATAACATGTAGGGGCAACCACAAATATTGCAAATTCCTCTATGGCCCTTTGCTCAGAGTAAATGTCCCTCAAGTCCTTAACATGGGGGACACCTTGAGGAGTGCAAAAGTAATATTTTCCCTATCGGAAAAATTGTGGACCGAAAAATACCTTTCGAGCAGATTCAACCATTTATCTACAACATCTGTGTTTGTCGGTCCTTCAAATAATGGAATATCAAAATTTACTTGTACCTTGAAGGGGGTTGCATGGCCGCTTGATGACGATGCTTCTCCTGTGGGTAGTCGTCGAAGGATATGCGCAAAGTTGTCCATCATTACGTTCCTTTGTCATGCAAGGGCTTCCTCGAGCAACATTTTAAAAGGATCTCCCACTCCATCATCTTTCTTTTCGTCTCCCATGGGTTATTGTTGGGCTCGGTCCGATCGATATTGTAACGGCTCGATTGGTTCGAGTCCCAACTTCTTGAACCTAGATCTTGTCAGGGACATGCACAAAGAAAACTAAATGAAGATCAGACCGTTCTGATACAACTAATCCGGATTTAGGAGCGGAACGAATTGATTAACAAACTGAATACAATAAACACAGAGATATGAAGAACAACGCAAATATCCAGTGAACAATATCTTCTATTGAATAAATGAATTAGGCTGAAACTGTAAAATTGCAAAACTGAAACACTTACTCGAATGGTGATATCTATCTCTGAGAAGAGATGTGGCTACTATGTGCATCCGTCCGAGCATAATGATTACAATGAGGCTCCAGAGGCCTTTTTAAGATTACTCATGAATGCCAAAACCCTAAACATCTAAAAACCTAACCCTAGGAAATGAAACACCAAAAGTTATGTGGGCCCTTATGGGTAAGTTGGTACATCAACTTCTCGGGGTCATAACGTTTGCATACGACCTCTGTTTTAGGCATGTGATAGCCCGTTGGAAAGGTCTTTTAGGGAACTACACATTACATAGTCAAACATAGACTTCGTCTATAGTTTGACTGTGGCGAGCCAAAAAAACACTGTTTAGGGCCCCAAAACGACCCTGGAAGTACAATAAGATGTGTTGACATAAAAACATAGAAAATAAGCCAGTTGGATTAGGTGGGAGGCCTCCAGTATCCACCTCAAGGATGTGTAGGGCTTTAGAAAACCCCAGAAGTGTAGAACCCACAATTACAAATAAGAACAAAAGAACGTGTTGAATTAAAAATTGTCAAGAGGAGCTAGTGGAATAGGTGGATGGCCACCAATATCCACCTGGATCAGTCTTCTCCCTATAGTAAGTAATGGTCTCCATTGCGTTGAGTGACCCCATGAGGTGAAGAAAATTATGATGAATTTGTCCGCGAGTGAGCCACTTTCCTTTATGTAGGAGATGCCATGCCTTGACAACCCGATAAAGTTGGATCCTTTGCCAGTGAGTGCCCTTGACCTGTGTGTCCACTATCTGATCAGCAGATGCATGTTCCATGTAGTCGGGGTTGAGCTCTATTGGTGTTAACTATTTTGCGATCTATGAGGTGTCCAATAATGGTGGAAAATATGGCCGAAGGAGGTCCACATTAAACACTAGGTGCAATTCAAGGGTGGAGTGTTGAGCTCAAAATAATTGCTACCCATATCCTTGGTGATGGTGTAAGTCCCATAGCAAAGTGGGTGGAGCTTCCGATGGGGACCTTTAAGTTTTTCCTTCTGCAAATGTAACGAGAGCTTGTCTCCAACCTGAAACTGGTGTAGTACCCTGTGTTGATCATGGCACTGCTTGTACTTAGCATTGGCTTTCTGCAAAATCTCATGGACCTGTTGGCGGATGTGTTGAATCCGCTCAATGAATCTGGTGGCTTTATCGGTCTCAGACTGAACATGGGAAGATTATGTCTATGTGGTTCCAAGAGGTAGTGCAACATCAATGAGACCAAAGAGTTGGAATCCCAGTCCCACCTAATATGGGCTATGGCCAGTGGAGTTATGGAGAGTCATGTTGTAACTGCGTTGAACATAGGGGAGACTCCCATCCCATGTACGTGGATGCTTAGAGTTGTACATGCGCAGGATGTGCACAATCATTGGATTGACGACCTTTGTTTGGCCATCTATTTGGGGGAGGAAAGTAGTGGATTTAGTGAGCTTGGTTTCTAACAGTGACCAAAGACTCGACCATAATGTGTTGAGGAACTTGTTGTCCCGATTGGAGATGATGGTCTGTGGTATCCCAAAGTGGACCGACACTCGTTTGAAGAAGAGCCTGGCAGTATCTGTCACTGTGATGTTCTTCTTGCAGGCTGCGAGGATGGCCATCTTCAAAAACCGATGAATGACCACAAATACACAATCATTGCCTTGTATGGTGGACCGAAGGCCAGACATGTAATCCATCAAGATGGATTCCCAAGGCTTCTTGGGGGTAGGAAGAGAGGTGTATAATCCTTTCTTCTTGATGGTTGGCTTGGAAATGGCACAGACATTGCAATATCTGATATACTTGCTAATGTACTGTCAAAGTTTTGGCCAATAAAAATGTTTATGGAGAACAGCCACAGTTTTCTCTACGCCAAAATGTCCTGCCATCTGACAGTAGTGGGATTCCCAAATCAGCTTTGCACGCTCGCTTGCAGGAACACAGAGATGGCCCAGATGGCATAAAAACCCGTCCTAAGTGTGAAAATCGGTGACAGTCATGCATGTACCCAAGATCTTATTGGTGGTAGAGAAGTACGGATCTTGCTGATAATGTTGGGGCCACTCAAATGCCTCATGTCCACAGGAATGGAGCACAGTGGTGAGTGTAGTCATGGGAGGTCGACTAAGGCAGTCAACGACATGATTTTTGCTCCATGTCTTATACTTAATGTTGAGATCAGTGTGGATGATCATCTCCTTTCCCAGAATGTATTGTTTCCATTGACAATGGGCTTGTACAATGGAATACATTTCCTTGTCATAGGTGAGGTATTTTTGGGATAGTATATGAG
Organism: Picea sitchensis; assembly: GCA_010110895.2. NCBI lineage: Eukaryota > Viridiplantae > Streptophyta > Pinopsida > Pinales > Pinaceae > Picea > Picea sitchensis. The sequence goes on from SNQJ01S0110111.1 coordinate 29,467, forward strand.
AGTATCTCACTATGGTATGCCACTGGATGACTGTGTTGAGTGAGAACTGCACCTATAGCATAGTCAGATGCATCGGTCTCAATCTCGAACAGTTGTTGCAGATCAGGTAAAGAGAGTACTGGAGTTGAGCACAAGTGATGCTTCAGATCCTCAAATGCTTGTTGTTCTTCCTTCCCCCACACAAACTTTTCCCTGCCACCGCCCTTGGTCATGTGGCTAAGGGCCCATGTAATATAGAAGAATCCCAACACGAACCGTCGGTAGAAGTTGGTCAGTCCTAAGAAACTCTAAAGCTCGGTTAGTGTGGTCGGAGCTGACCAGTCACTGATTACTTGGATCTTAGCAGGATCAACATGTACCCTATGCTCACCAACAATGTAGCCCAAGTATTGGAATATGTTCATGCCAAAGAAACGTTTTTCTAAGTTGGCATATAGCTTGTGTTGCCGCAGAGTGCTCAAAACCTGTTGAATATGCTGCATGTGCTCCTCCCAATTTTTGTTGAAGATGAGGATGTCATCCAAATATACCACCATAAAAGAGTTGGTGAAGGGTCTCAATACATCATCCATCAACCTCGTGAAAGTGGTTGGTGCATTTGTTAAGCCAAAGGACATGACCAACCATTCGAAGAGACCTTCTTTAGATTTGAGAGTTGTCTTCCATAAATCAGTTGATTCGATGGGAACCTGGTGGTAGTCAGACTTTAGGTCAATCTTGTTGAAGACCTTTGGCCCCTTAAGTTGGTCAAGAAGGTCATCAATCCTGGGGATTGGGTATCGGTTTCTGACTGTGATTTTGTTTAATGCTCTATAATCAATGCAAAGTCACCAGGTCTCGTCCTTCTTCTACACAAGTACAATCGGGCTTCTGGAAGGGGAGGAGTTGGGTCTGATCTGCCCCTTTTCAAGAAGCTCTTGGATCTGATGCTTGATTTCATCATTTTCCATCAGCGAGCGACGATAGATTGGTCCATTAGGCAGAGGTGCACCAGGGGTTAGATCAATTGGATGCTTGACTTGGTAGTGTTTCGGTACCCTAGTGGGTGAGGAGAAGATGTCTCTGTACTCTTCCACGATCCCGTCCAATTGCTTCTGTTGCAAAGAGAGAATTTCTATAGTGGCCATGGATGTGGCAACAACCTTATGCTTATTGTGAGCACAGATCACAAAGAAGACAAACTTCCCAGTCTGTGAAATGACCTTACTACATTGCATAGCAAAGATTAAAGAAATAGCGGTAGGCGGTGCTACCTCTGGTATCCTGTACAATTGTCTACCCAAAGTAATAATAACACTGCGAGGTTTAGACTCATAAACATCACAACGATTCCACAAATATGGTTGTCCTAAAAGAACATCACAAACTTCAAGGGGAGAAATATGACACAATAGCTCATCGTTGAAAGGCTTGATGCGATAGGGCAGACGACACGGTTGACTGACACAGAGATCTATTCCTTGGCGAAGCTAGCCGATGGCGTAGGGTTGCGAGTGTGGTGTCGTCGGTAGGTCCAGCCTCTTTACAACCTCTGTTGAGATCAAGTTCTTCTGACTGTCACTATCGATAAATGAAATGAAGCAGAGCTCCTTTAACTACATTTGTGAGTGAAAGAGGTGTTCCCCTTCTTCTAGTTTGCTTGGCTGGACTTTCGTGGTAGTGACAGTGACACTGGGTTCAACATTGATAATCCGCTTTCCTCCTTCTACATTTAATTCGGAATCAGAATCGACCTCTGACTCAGAAGCCTTCAGCTCGGCCACGAGTGATTGCTTGGAGCGACATTCTTCACTGTTGTGCCAAGGGATATTTTGGTATTCACACCATTCTCTTGTGTCCTTCTTTGTCTTCTCATTGCCCTTCTTGTGTTGTGGCTTGGATTGGTTGTACCGAGAGTGGCCATATTTTCTTTGTCCCTTGTTGTGTGGGTTTGGGTCATCTTTTCCCTGCTTCGACTGTGAGGAGTTTGCAGATCCAAATTCTTGCCTCTACTGCTTAAATTTCTGCACAATCTTGAGAGCATATCTATAAGTCGTATGCAATGAGGCGATGTCTAGAAACTCCATTTCTATTTAAATGTATCTATGCAAATAGCCGCGGTCTTTGAGCACCAAATTTCACTCAGAGTCTTTGATACTCAATTTGGTGCACAGGGTATGGAAAATATTGTTGAAATTTGGTACTGTCTGGTCCCTTTCTTGAGGCACGGTGGTCCATCTGGTGTACTGGTCCTCGTAGCTTGCAACAAGGCAGTATTATTCTTTAATGGCATCCTGGAAGGAATCCTATGTAGGGGAAAACACAAATATTTTGGATTCATTTATGACCCTTTGCTCAGAGGAAGTGTCCCACCGGTCCTTAACATAGGGGACGACCTTGAGGAGTGCAAAAGTAATATTTTACCTATCGGAAAAATTGTGGACCGAAAAATACCCTTCAAGTAGATTCAACCATTTATCTACAACATCCGCATCTATCAGTCCTTCAAATTATGGAATATCAAAATTTACCTATACCTTGAAGGGGGTTGGATGGCCGCTTGATGAATATGCTTCTCCTGTGGGCAACCTCCGAAGGATTTGCACAAAGTTGTCCATCAGTTCATTCCTTTGTCGCGCAAGGGCTTTCTCGAGCAACATTTTAAAAGGATCTCCTGCTCCATCATCTTTCTTTTCATCTCCCATGTGTTTTAGTCGGGCTCGACGTGACCGATCTTGCAACTACTCGATTGGTTCGAGTCCGAACTTCTTATACCCAAATCTTGTCGGGGACATGCAAGAAGAAAAATAAATGAAGAGTAGACCGCTCTAATACCATTGATCCGGATTTAGGAGTAGAACGAACTGATTAATAGACTAAATACAATAAACACAAAGATATGAAGAACAACACAGATATCCAATGAACAATATCTTCTATTGAATAAATGAAATAGGTTGAAACTATAAAACCACAGAACTGAAACAGTTGCTCGAATGGTGGTAGCTATCTCTGAGAAGAAATGTCACTGCTACGCGCATCGATTTGAGAAGAATGATTACAATGAGTCCCCAGAGGCCTTTTTAATATTACTCGTGAATTCTAAAACCCCAGACATCCAAAAACCTAACCCTAGGAGATGAAACGCCAAAAGTTATGTGGGCGCCTATGGGTAAGTTGGTACCTCAACTTCTCGGGGTCGTAACTTTTGCATCCGACCTCCGTTTTAGGCGCTTGATAGCCCGTTGGAAAGGTATTTTTGAGAAATACCCATTATGCCATCAAACCCTAACTTTGTCTAGAATTTGATTGTGGCAAGCCAAAAAAACACTGTTTAGGGCCCCAAAACGACCCTGGAAGTACAACAAGTTGCATTGACATGAAAACATACAAAATAAGCCAGTGGGATTAGGTGGGAGGCCACCAATATTCACCTGGAAGATGTGTAGGACTTCAGACAACCCCAAAAGTGTAGAACCCACAATTACAAAGAAGTATAGAAGAACGTGTTGAACTAAAAACTGTCAAGAGGAGCCAGTGGAATAGGTGGGTGGCCACCAATATCCACCTGGATCAATTGCATTGGCTCAACCTCTTCATCGATCAAAGGTTGAATAAGTTGATGAGAAATTGAAGTTGATTCAAGAGCATCAGGGCCTTTTCGTACCTCTAGGACAATAGGTCATAAATGAGTAAGGTGATCTCCCTTGCAAAGTTTACAAGGAAACTTATGTTTATGTTTTGTTCGTCTAGATTTCTCAACAATATCAATGCCCCAAGCAAGACTTGAATTGGTTGGTTGCTTGCCCCAAGCATGACTTACATTGGTTGGTTGCTTGTGTAATACCCCAAATGTAAATGAAAATGAAAATGTACATATAGGTTGGTGAGTTGTTGGCACCAAGTTTTGGTTTGATTTTGCACGCACCTCGGGAGTGCTCGAGGATTATTTCCAAAGAAAGAGCCTGCACATTCCATAGTGTTTCGCGCACCTGAGTAAGTGCGCCTATGCTTGTAAAATGTAATCACATTCAAATTATTAATAAAATCACATCGTTGTGCATAGACCAATTAGACGAAAAGAGACAAGGGGCTAAACTCAACCAAAAAGGGAAATGGGGGGCTTAAGTCCAAGGGAATAGTTTAATAATATTTTAGAAAAGTATAATTTATGGACATTTATTTATCCTAAGTTCCGGAGGGATGGGAATGGGTCACCAAGTGGCTAAAGCTAATTATGAAGGTGACAAGTGTCTAGTTATGACCATGCAAATATATGGTTGAACCTTAGCATATTTTGGGGGGGAAAGGAGAAAATTCACTCATTTTTCATCATCAGTCGGACCATCTGAACGGGGAACGACCATTACCTTATCTTTAAAGAAAAGCTTGGAAATGTTTTTCCATCTAGTAACCAGAGTCTTTGATGTCGAAGAGGCGGGTTGTCAGTCTCATGAGAATTCTCTCCAGGTGAGAGATTTGTTGTTGAAGAAGCGGGTTGTCAGGCCCATGAGCATTCTCTCCAAGTGAGAGATTTGTTGTTGAAGAAGTGGGTTGTCAGGCCCGTGAGAATTCTCTCCAGGTGAGAGATTTGCTAGGAATTTTTTCCTGTTGCGTTGGCCATTAGTTACAATGCTCTGAGACTTCATGTCTAGCCTATTTTTGAAGCCCTGGAAGGGAATTGGGGCAGCCGAGGGACTATTCAGCAAAGAAGCGACACACTTCCCGAGGTGGGATAAGCATGTGGGGAATGAGAGATTGTAGGCTAGTTGCAACGGTCGGGCACCTTGGACTGAACAATTTTGTTGATTATCATACGTTAGCATGGCATTAGGAATCTTTTTTCCCTGGTGGAGTTTATGCCCCAGCTCGGGGGTGACTTGTTGTTGAAAGTATATGAGCAACAGAGTCTATGGCTGAGAGGAACGTCTGAGCTCTGTGCGTAGTTGATGACTCCTTATAAAAAGATAAGTGTCCTTCATGTGCTTGTTTAATTTATTGTTTGCTTATTCATCTATGTCTCATATGGGTTTATTTTTGTATGATGTTGCATATGATCAATTGTCGTTATGTTGTATAATGTTGTTTGCACATGTAAAGAATAATGTTGTATTCAATAATTATTTTCGCACATGCAGAGTATGACAATTGTTAAGTATTCATATTAGTTAACTTTGTAATAATGGTCATGATTTTTCAAGGCAATGCTAGAATTACCTTGAGCTTAAGAGGTTGGAATCATTGTGCGCACGGGGAAGCAGATTCTCGCGCACAAGGAGAACCGAATATGCATGCAACACCATAATGGTTGCGTGCAGAATAGTCTTCATGTGTTTAGACTGGTTACATGCGCAACAATACTTGTGTTCACTAAATGATTGTGCATGCAATTGTATTATGTGTTAATTCCACTGTTATAATTGGTGTTTGAAGAGGAAAGTTTGTGAGGAGTGATCAATCTTGGGATCATGCGCATTACCTCACGTGTTTCTATGGAGATTAACGTTATAGTGTAGAATCTTGGCACTAGATTCTTAGAGTGGCATTGCTCAGCAGTAAGTTGGGTATGTTACAAAGTGGTATCAGGGCATTTGTTAGTGTTGGTAACGGGAACATTATAGGTTGGTATCAAAGTTGTATTTAGGGAGTTTGCGATAGTGGAGACGTTACAATGTGGTAATGGTATCCAGCTAGGAGGTTGGGTACGTTACAAAGTGGTACCATAGCTCTAGTTTCAACATTGAGACTGCATGGGTCGAGTATCTACTTAAGGCAAAATTCAAACCAGTAAGTGGTTGAAATTGGAATTACAACGTGACCATGGTGCGCATAAAATAAGAATGTGCAAGTGTGCCCACTAAATTTTGACATTGCAGGGTGTGCCATTGGAAATGCACAGAAAACGATGGTACATGGGTGTGCACACTAAAAACTTTGGCGTTGCGCAGAGCAAAACTGGTGGTGCATGTGTAATATTGATACATGGTCTATATGTTAAATATTGACATCGTGCATTGGTAGGTGTTGAATACGAGTGCGCTCATGGGATTCAGAAAGAAGAAAGAAAGAGTAAAAGGGTATTTGGGTGAATTCCAAATGACCATAAATTACCGCACAAGACTTAGAATTGCGTAAGGCAACAATCGATGGGAAAGTTTTGGACATAGGAGTCCAATTATTCAACCAAAATTTTTGAATTGGGATGTTAAAATCATCTAGGAAATATTTCTCAAGGACAACCAACTCCCAAGGAGCCCATAATGACTGAGACAACGAGGCAAAGACCAAGGCAACCACCTATTCAATGTCGAGGTTGTGGGGGAGACCACATGTATATAGATTGTCCTCACAGAGGTGAAAACATGAGGACTATTCACAATGCATAGCAAGATGCGACAGTTGAAGAGATGGGCAAAAATGTGCCAAGGATCTACACAACCTTGGATAACAAGCAAGTTGAGTTTCAATCGCACATGATTGAAGTGGAAGGTAAGATTAATGACCAACCCATTGCTATTTTAATTGATTCGAGAACTAGTCATAGTTATCTAGATCCTAAGATGGTGGAAATATTCCAATTGCCAAGAAGCAAGCTTGGAAAACCTTGGTTGGTACAGCTAGCTGCAGGAGCAAAAAGGAAAATTAATGACACGGTTAAGGCATGTCCAATGGATATGAATGGGGTGAGCACAAAAGATGATTTGAATATCATACCTTTGGGCTCTTATGATTGCCTCATTGGTATGGATTGGTTGGACCAACATCATGTCATTCTAGATTATTACAATAAGGAATTTACTTGATTGGATGAGGAAGGAAATTTAAGAACAGTCCAAGGCATTTCAAGAGTTGTAACTATAAGAGAAGTTTTAGCCTTGCAATTGAAGAAAAACTACAGGAAATGATGCCAAGTATTTACAGCGCACATGGAGGAGGCACCTAAGCATAAAGTGTTAAATGTTGAATATTGCGCAGTACTAAAAGAATTTGAAGATGTCTTTAAAGAAATACTAGGGTTTCCACCGAAAAGATATATTGATTTCTCTATAAATTTGATGTGTGGAGCAACCCTCGTATCCAAGACTCCCTATAGGATGAGTACACCAGAGCTGGAGTAATTGCGGTTGCAACTTGAAGAGCTTCTGAAGAAGGGGTATATATTCCCAAGTGTGTCACCTTGGGGTGCCCCGATATTGTTTGTGAAGAAGAAGGATGGTACGTTGAGGCTTTGTATTGACTTCATGTAGTTGAGCAAAGTAACAGTAAAGAACAAGTATCCTTTGCCAAGGATAGATGATCTCTTTGACCAGTTGAGGGGCGCGCAGATATTTTCAAAGATTAATCTCATATCTGGATATCACCAAGTGAGAATTAAAGAAGAAGACATCAACAAGACTGCCTTCAGAACAAGGTATGGCCATTATGAGTTTACAGTACTGCCATTTGGGTTGTCAAATGCACCAACTGCCTTCATGTATTTAATCAATGGTGTTTTCAGAGAATACTTAGATAAGTTTGTCATTGTATTTATGCATGACATACTTGTTTACTCGAAGTCCGAAGAAGAACATGAATAACACTTGAGTATGGTGTTGCAAGTATTGAGAGAACGTCAGTTGTATGCAAAGTTGAGCAAGTGATCATTCTACCAGTGGCAGATTCATTACTTGGGACATATCATTTCAGAGGAAGGGATAGTTGTGGACCCAAAGAAGATAAAAACCGTTGAAGGATGGCCAACACCCAGGAATGTCGTAGAGGTGAGATCCTTCATGGGACTTGCAGGGTACTAAAAAAGGTTTATTGAAGGCTTCTCAAAGATTGCACACCCAATTACATCATTGCAAAAGAAAGATGTGTGATTTGAATGGACTCTAGATTGTGTAAGGAGTTTTTATCATTTGAAGAGTTTGTTGACAAGTGCGCCAATTTTTAGAATTGTTGATCCTAACGAAGACTTCTTTATGTGCACTAGTGCATGCAAGGAAGGGATCGGTGGAGTACTTAGTCATAATGGGCATGTGGTATGCTACAAATCAATGAAATTAAAAGAGCATGAAAGGCACTATGCTATTCATGACTTGGAATTGGCAGCCATACTGCATGCCTTGAAGATGTGGAAGAACTACCTCATGGGAAAAAGATTCAAGTTGAGGACAAAGCATAGTGGTTTGAAATATTTGTTTGGACAACCAAGTTTAAATGCCAGATAAAGCAAATGACTGGAATTTCTCAGTGAGTATGACTTTGATATCAGACATATCAAAGGAAAAGAGAATAAGATGACTGACACACTCAGCAGGAGGGTGCATGAGATGCATGCTACAACCATCAATATGTACAAATAAGATTTCAGTGACATAATTTTAGAGGTTGCCAAATTAGATCAACGCTAAATGGACATAAAGGCAAATTTACAACAAGGTAAATTGCAACAAAAATTTGAAGGTTATGAGCTAAAAGAGGATGGGATCCTTATGTATAAGTGCAGAGCTTATGTGCCAAATGATCAGGAGTTGAAATATCTATTATTGTCAAAGATGCATAAAGTTCCTTATCCTAGGCACCCAGGCTACCAGAAAACAATTGCAGCGGTCAAAAATAAATACTATTGGCTAGGCATGAAAAATGAGGTTGTTGATTTTATTGATAGATGCCTTGAATGTCAAAAGGTCAAGGTTGAGCAAAAACACCTAGTTGGTTTTCTACATCCTTTTCCCATTCCTGAGTGGAAATGGGAAGTTGTAACCATGGATTTACTTACTAAGCTACCTAGAACTGCTAAGCAACATGATTTTATTATGGTAATGGTGATTAAGCTTACTAAAGTTGCCTATTTTATTCCAGTGAAGTCAACTCACAAACCAACCAACATTGTTGATATATATATGAGAAATATTGTTAAACTGCATGGTGTACCTAAGACAATTGTGTCTGACAAATATCACAAGTTCACATCAAATTTTTAGAAAGGGATATTCAAAGTATTTGGGACAAATCTAAATTTTAGCACAGCCTATCATCCAGAGTTGAATGGGAAAACAAAAAGGGTAAATCAAGTGATATAAGATATGCTAAGAATGTATGTGATGGTCAAATCGACGCAGTGGGAAAAATATTTACCTTTGGTTGAGTTTTCTTATAGCAATGGGTATCAAGTATCCCTAAAGATGAGCCCATTTGAGGCACTTTATGGCAGAAAGTCCAACACACTAGTGAGTTGGGATAAACCAGTAGACCACGCAGTGGTTGGGCAAGATTTACTTAGGAAAATGGAAGAGAAGATGGCGAAAAATGAGGCAAAATTTAAAGATTGCACAAGACAAACAGAAAATTTGCGCAAATAAAGGCAGAACCCACAGGAGATTAAAGTGGGTGACCATCTGTTTTTTAAAGTAAAAGCAAGATACAGTTCCTTGAAGTTGGGAAATTGTTCTAAGATGGAAAGATGCTATGGTGGGCCATTTGAAATCCTAGAGAGGATTGGTCCTTCACATATATGATTACATTCTGTGTATCCTTTTGTATTCATAATATCTTTTCTCAAAAAGCACGCACCTGATGCTCATCATGTCATTGATTGGAATGTGATTTAGGTGGAGCCAGAAGGTGATTTTCGAATGCGATTAGCGTGCATATTGGATCGAAAAATCAAACAACTCCAAAATCAATCCATGGAGCTACTAAAGGTCCAATGGATCTGGTACGGTCCTGAAGATGCAACTTGGGAGCGTGAGGATGCTATGCAGGCAGAGTACCCACATCTTTTTGAAGACTTTTCAAGTTTTTGTAGGTACATGTGTGATACATATTATTTTCAAAATGAAATGAAAGAAGAGATATTACAATGAAATACACATAAATATTTTCAGAAACAGAGAAATACAACAATACATGATTTTTATTAATGAAAGAAATGTACATAGACTATAAAAATACAAAGTGCAACACTCACTAAAATGGTGGCATATTTATCTCTAAGAAGAGATGTGACGACTATGCTGTTTCGCAAGAAAATGATTACAATGAGGCTCTGAAATCCTTTTTATAATAAACATGAATGCCAAAATCCTAAACCTAGGATATGAACTGCCAAAAGTACTTGTCGAAGCCACCCGATGTTGTATGGCTATGGGTGTGGTGTTGTCGACAATCCCAATTGTTTGACGACCTCTGCTGAGATGAGGTTTTTCTGGCTTCCGCTATCAACAATAAAATGCAGCGGGGTCCCCTTCACCCACATCTGTGAATGAAAAAGGCGCTCCCCCTCTTCAGGATCTGTTGGTTCTTCTGGATGAATTGTTGTGGTCATGACAATAGCAGTGCGGTCTGCGTCAATGATCTGTCCTTTACCAGTATTTTCAGAATCAGATTATGAATCAGGGTTCGGCTCTTTATATTTGATTTCGGCCACCAATGACTGTTTTGAGCGACATTCAACGGTGTTGTGCCAGGGGATTTTTTGGAAATCACACCATTTTCCGGTGTCCTTCTTTGTCTTCCCGTGACCCTTCTTTTCCTGTGTCTTAGACTGGTTTTCGGGAGACTGTTTGTTAGGGATGTCTTTGTCATACTTTGGTTGTTGCGGATTTGCAGACCCGAATTCCCATTTGTTTTGGTGCTTAAATTTCTGCTCAATTTTAACAAC
>SNQJ01S0110111.1:40103-58551 GCA_010110895.2 Picea sitchensis
AAAAGGCCCTGATGCTCTTGAATCAACTTCAATTTCTCATCAACTTATTCAACCTTTGATCGATGAAGAGGTTGAGCCAATGCAATTGATCCAGGTGGATATTGGTGGCCACCCACCTATTCCACTGGCTCCTCTTGACAGTTTTTAGTTCAACACGTTCTTCTATACTTCTTTGTAATTGTGGGTTCTACACTTTTGGGGTTGTCTGAAGTCCTACACATCTTCCAGGTGAATATTGGTGGCCTCCCACCTAATCCCACTGGCTTATTTTGTATGTTTTCATGTCAATGCAACTTGTTGTACTTCCAGGGTCGTTTTGGGGCCCTAAACAGTGTTTTTTTGGCTTGCCACAATCAAATTCTAGACAAAGTTAGGGTTTGATGGCATAATGGGTATTTCTCAAAAATACCTTTCCAACGGGCTATCAAGCGCCTAAAACGGAGGTCGGATGCAAAAGTTACGACCCCGAGAAGTTGAGGTACCAACTTACCCATAGGCGCCCACATAACTTTTGGCGTTTCATCTCCTAGGGTTAGGTTTTTGGATGTCTGGGGTTTTAGAATTCACGAGTAATATTAAAAAGGCCTCTGGGGACTCATTGTAATCATTCTTCTCAAATCGATGCGCGTAGCAGTGACATTTCTTCTCAGAGATAGCTACCACCATTCGAGCAACTGTTTCAGTTCTGTGGTTTTATAGTTTCAACCTATTTCATTTATTCAATAGAAGATATTGTTCATTGGATATCTGTGTTGTTCTTCATATCTTTGTGTTTATTGTATTTAGTCTATTAATCAGTTCGTTCTACTCCTAAATCCGGATCAATGGTATTAGAGCGGTCTACTCTTCATTTATTTTTCTTCTTGCATGTCCCCGACAAGATTTGGGTATAAGAAGTTCGGACTCGAACCAATCGAGTAGTTGCAAGATCGGTCACGTCGAGCCCGACTAAAACACATGGGAGATGAAAAGAAAGATGATGGAGCAGGAGATCCTTTTAAAATGTTGCTCGAGAAAGCCCTTGCGCGACAAAGGAATGAACTGATGGACAACTTTGTGCAAATCCTTCGGAGGTTGCCCACAGGAGAAGCATATTCATCAAGCGGCCATCCAACCCCCTTCAAGGTATAGGTAAATTTTGATATTCCATAATTTGAAGGACTGATAGATGCGGATGTTGTAGATAAATGGTTGAATCTACTTGAAGGGTATTTTTCGGTCCACAATTTTTCCGATAGGTAAAATATTACTTTTGCACTCCTCAAGGTCGTCCCCTATGTTAAGGACCGGTGGGACACTTCCTCTGAGCAAAGGGTCATAAATGAATCCAAAATATTTGTGTTTTCCCCTACATAGGATTCCTTCCAGGATGCCATTAAAGAATAATACTGCCTTGTTGCAAGCTACGAGGACCAGTACACCAGATGGACCACCGTGCCTCAAGAAAGGGACCAGACAGTACCAAATTTCAACAATATTTTCCATACCCTGTGCACCAAATTGAGTATCAAAGACTCTGAGTGAAATTTGGTGCTCAAAGACCGCGGCTATTTGCATAGATACATTTAAATAGAAATGGAGTTTCTAGACATCGCCTCATTGCATACGACTTATAGATATGCTCTCAAGATTGTGCAGAAATTTAAGCAGTAGAGGCAAGAATTTGGATCTGCAAACTCCTCACAGTCGAAGCAGGGAAAAGATGACCCAAACCCACACAACAAGGGACAAAGAAAATATGGCCACTCTCGGTACAACCAATCCAAGCCACAACACAAGAAGGGCAATGAGAAGACAAAGAAGGACACAAGAGAATGGTGTGAATACCAAAATATCCCTTGGCACAACAGTGAAGAATGTCGCTCCAAGCAATCACTCGTGGCCGAGCTGAAGGCTTCTGAGTCAGAGGTCGATTCTGATTCCGAATTAAATGTAGAAGGAGGAAAGCGGATTATCAATGTTGAACCCAGTGTCACTGTCACTACCACGAAAGTCCAGCCAAGCAAACTAGAAGAAGGGGAACACCTCTTTCACTCACAAATGTAGTTAAAGGAGCTCTGCTTCATTTCATTTATCGATAGTGACAGTCAGAAGAACTTGATCTCAACAGAGGTTGTAAAGAGGCTGGACCTACCGACGACACCACACTCGCAACCCTACGCCATCGGCTAGCTTCGCCAAGGAATAGATCTCTGTGTCAGTCAACCGTGTCGTCTGCCCTATCGCATCAAGCCTTTCAACGATGAGCTATTGTGTCATATTTCTCCCCTTGAAGTTTGTGATGTTCTTTTAGGACAACCATATTTGTGGAATCGTTGTGATGTTTATGAGTCTAAACCTCGCAGTGTTATTATTACTTTGGGTAGACAATTGTACAGGATACCAGAGGTAGCACCGCCTACCGCTATTTCTTTAATCTTTGCTATGCAATGTAGTAAGGTCATTTCACAGACTGGGAAGTTTGTCTTCTTTGTGATCTGTGCTCACAATAAGCATAAGGTTGTTGCCACATCCATGGCCACTATAGAAATTCTCTCTTTGCAACAGAAGCAATTGGACGGGATCGTGGAAGAGTACAGAGACATCTTCTCCTCACCCACTAGGGTACCGAAACACTACCAAGTCAAGCATCCAATTGATCTAACCCCTGGTGCACCTCTGCCTAATGGACCAATCTATCGTCGCTCGCTGATGGAAAATGATGAAATCAAGCATCAGATCCAAGAGCTTCTTGAAAAGGGGCAGATCAGACCCAACTCCTCCCCTTCCAGAAGCCCGATTGTACTTGTGTAGAAGAAGGACGAGACCTGGTGACTTTGCATTGATTATAGAGCATTAAACAAAATCACAGTCAGAAACCGATACCCAATCCCCAGGATTGATGACCTTCTTGACCAACTTAAGGGGCCAAAGGTCTTCAACAAGATTGACCTAAAGTCTGACTACCACCAGGTTCCCATCGAATCAACTGATTTATGGAAGACAACTCTCAAATCTAAAGAAGGTCTCTTCGAATGGTTGGTCATGTCCTTTGGCTTAACAAATGCACCAACCACTTTCACGAGGTTGATGGATGATGTATTGAGACCCTTCACCAACTCTTTTATGGTGGTATATTTGGATGACATCCTCATCTTCAACAAAAATTGGGAGGAGCACATGCAGCATATTCAATAGGTTTTGAGCACTCTGCGGCAACACAAGCTATATGCCAACTTAGAAAAATGTTTCTTTGGCATGAACAGATTCCAATACTCGGGCTACATTGTTGATGAGCATGGGGTACATGTTGATCTTGCTAAGATCCAAGTAATCAGTGACTGGTCAGCTCCGACCTCACTAACCGAGCTTCAAAGTTTCTTAGAACTGACCAACTTCTACCGACAGTTTGTGTTTGGATTCTTCTATATTGCATGGGCCCTTAACCACATGACCAAGGGCGGTGGTAGGGAAAAGTTCGTGTGGGGGAAGGAACAACAACAAACATTTGAGGATCTGAAGCATCGCTTGTGCTCAACTCTAGTACTCTCTTTACCTGATCTGCAACAACTGTTCGAGATTGAGACCGATGCATCTGACTATGCTATAGGCGCAGTTCTCACTCAAAACAGTCATCCGGTGGAATACCATAGTGAGATACTCTCATATACTATCCCAAAAATACCCCACCTATGACAAGGAAATGTATTCCATTGTACAAGCCCATCGTCAATGGAAACATTACATTCTGGGAAAGGAGATGATCATCCACACTGATCTCAACATTGAGTATAAGACATGGAGCAAAAATCATGTCGTTGACTGCCTTAGTCGACCTCCCATGACTACACTCACCATTGTGCTCCATTCCTGTGGACATGAGGCATTTGAGTGGCCCCAACATTATCAACAAGATCCGTACTTCTCTACCACCAATAAGATCTTGGGTACATGCATGACTGTCACCGATTTTCACACTTAGGACAAGTTGTTATGCCATCTGGGCCATCTCTGTGTTCTTGCAAGCGAGCATGCAAAGCTAATTTGGGAAGCCCACTATTGTCGGATGGCAGGACATTTTGGCGTAGAGAAAACTGTGGCTGTTCTCCATAAACATTTTTATTGGCCAAAACTTTGACAGTACATTAGCAAGTATATCAGATATTGCAATGTCTGTGCCATTTCCAAGCCAACCATCAAGAAGAAAGGCTTATACACCTCTCTTCCTACCCCCGAGAAGCCTCGGGAATCCATCTTGATGGATTACATGTCTGGCCTTTGGTCCACCAAACAAGGTAATGATTGTGTATTTGTGGTCATTGATCGGTTTTTGAAGATGGCCATCCTCACAGCCTGCAAGAAGAACATCATAGTGACAGATACTGCCAAGCTCTTCTTCAAACGAGTGTCGGTCCACTTTGGGATACCACAGACCATCATCTCCAACCAGGACAATAGGTTCCTCAACACATTATGGTCGAGTCTTTGGTCACTGTTAGACACCAAGCTCACTAAATCCACTACTTTCTTCCCCCAAATAGATGGCCAAACAAAGGTCGTCAATCCGATGATTGTGCGCATCCTGTGCATGTACAACTCTAAGCATCTGCGTACATGGGATGGGAGTCTCCCCTATGTTCAACACAGTTACAACACGACTCTCCATAACTCCACTGGCCATAGCCCATATTAGGTGGGACTGGGATTCCAACTCTTTGGTCTCATTGATGTTGCACCACCTCTTGGAACCACACAGACAGAATCTTCCCATGTTCAGTCTGAGACTGACAAAGCCACCAGATTCATTGAGTGGATTCAGCACATCCGCCAATAGGTCCATGAGATTTTGCAGAAATCCAATGCTAAGTACAAGCAGTGCCATGATCAACACAGGGTACCGCACCAGTTTCAGGTTGGAGACAAGGTCTTGTTACATTTGCAGAAGGAAAAACTTAAAGGTCCCCATCGGAAGCTCCACCCACTTTGCTATGGGACTTACACCATCACCGAGGATATGGGTAGCAATTCTTTTGAGCTCAACACTCCACCCTTGAATTGCACCCAGTGTTCAATGTGGACCTCCTTCGGCCATATTTTCCACCATTATTGGACACCTCATAGATCGTAGAACAATTAACACCAATAGAGCTCAACTCCAACTACATGGAACATGCATCCGTTGATCAGATAGTGGACACACAGGTCAAGGGCACTCACTGGCACAGGATCCAACTTTATCGGGTTGTCAAGGCATGGCATCTCCTACACAAAGGAAAGTGGCTCACCCGCGGACAAATTCATCATAATATTCTTCACCTCGTGGGGGAACTCAATGCAATGGAGACCATTACTTCCTGTAGGGAGAAGACTGATCCAGGTGGATATTGGTGGCCATCCACCTATTCCACTAGCTCCTCTTGACAATTTTTAATTCATCACGTTCTTTTGTTCTTATTTGTACTTGTGGGTCCTACACTTCTAGGGTTTTCTAAAGCCCTGCACATCCTTGAGGTGGATATTGGAGGCCTCCCACCTAATCCAACGAGTTTATTTTCTTTGTTTTCATGTGAACACATCTTATTGTACTTCCAGGGTCATTTTGGGGCCCTAAACAGTGTTTTTTTGGCTCGCCACAATCAAACTATAGACGAAGTCTATGTTTGACTGCGTAATGTGTAGTTCCCTAAAAGACCTTTCTAACGGGCTATCACGCACCTAAAACAGAGGTTGTATGCAAACGTTATGACCCCGAGAAGTTGAGGTACCAACTTACCCATAGGGGCCCACATAACTTTTGGTGTTTCATCTCCTAGGGTTAGATTTTTAGACGTTTAGGGTTTTGGCATTCATGAGTAATCTTAAAAAGGCCTCTGGAGCCTCATTGTAATCATTATGCTCGGACGGATGCGCATAGCAGCCACATCTCTTCTCAGAGATAGCTATCACCATTCGAGTAAGTGTTTCAGTTCTGCAGTTTTACAGTTTCAGCCTAATTCATTTATTCAATAGAAGATATTTTTCACTGGATATTTGTGTTGTTCTTCATATCTCTATGTTTATTGTATTCAGTTTGTTAATCAATTCGTTCCGCTCCTAAATCCGGATTAGTTGTATCAGAACGGTCTGATCTTCATTTATTTTTCTTTGTGCATGTCCCCGACAAGATCTAGGTTCAAGATGTTGGGACTCGAACCAATCGAGCCGTTACAAGATCGGTCGGACTGAGCCCGACAATAACCCATGGGAGACGAAAAGAAAGATGATGGAGTGGGAGATCCTTTTAAAATGTTGCTCGAGGAAGCCCTTGCGTGACAAAGGAACGTAATGATGGACAACTTTGCGTAGATCCTTCAACGACTACCCATAGAAGAAGCATCGTCATCAAGCATCCATGCAACCCCCTTCAAGGTACAAGTAAATTTTGATATTCCATTATTTGAAGGATCGACAAACGTAGATGTTGTAGATAAATGGTTGAATCTGCTCGAAGGGTATTTTTCGGTCCACAATTTTTTCGATAGGGAAAATATTACTTTTGCACTCCTCAAGGTGTCCCCCATGTTAAGGACTTGAGGGACACTTACTCTGAGCAAAGGGCCATAGAGGAATTTGCAATATTTGTGGTTGCCCCTACATGGTATTCCTTCTGGGATGCCATTAAAGCATAGTACTACCCTGTTGGAAGCTACGAGAACCAGTACGCCAGATGGACCACCCTGCGTCAAGAAAGGGACCAGAAGATACTAGATTTCACCAATATTTTCAATACCCTTCACACCAAATTGGGTATCAAAGACTCCAAGAAACATCCGGTGCTCAAATACCGCAGATGTTTCATAGATACATTCAGACATAAATGGAGTTTATGGACATCCCCTGATTGGGTACGACGTATAGATATTTTGTCAAGATCGAGCATAAATTTAAGCAGAAGAGGCGAGAGTTTGGATCTGCAAACTCCTCACAGCCGAAGTAGGGAAAAGTCGACCCCATCCCACACAGCAAGGGACAAAGAAAATATGGCCACTCTAAGGACAACCAATCCAAGTCGCAACACAAGAAAGGCAATGAGAAGACAAAGAAGGACACGGGAAAATGGTGTGAATACCATAAAATCCCTTGGCACAACAATGAAGAATATTGCTCCAAGCAGTCACTCGTGGCCGAGCTAAAGGCTTCCGAGTCAGAGGTCGATTCTAATTCCGAATCAAATCTAGAAGGAGGGAAGCAGATTATCAATGTTGAACCCAATGCCAATGTCACTACCACCAAATTCCAACCAAGCAAACCAGAAGAACCATAGGAAGGGGAATGCCTCTTTCACTCACAAATGTGGGTAAAGGGGGCTCCGCTTCATTTCATTGTCGATAGCGGCAATCAAAAGAACATGAACTCGGGAGAGGTCGTCAAACGGCTGGACCTGCCGATGACACTGCACCCGCAACACTACACCATCAGTTGGCTTTGCCAAGGAAGAGATCTTCGTGTCAACCAATAGTGTTGTCTGCCCTCCGACATCAAGCTTTTCAAAGATGAGGTATTGTGTGGTATTGCTCCCCTTGAAGTTTGTGATGTTCTTTTAGGATAA
The DNA here is from genome assembly GCA_010110895.2 of Picea sitchensis. Lineage (NCBI taxonomy): Eukaryota > Viridiplantae > Streptophyta > Pinopsida > Pinales > Pinaceae > Picea > Picea sitchensis. The sequence goes on from SNQJ01S0110111.1 coordinate 47,671, forward strand.
CCATATTTGTGGAAGCGTCATGCTATGTATGAGTCTAGACCCCACAGTGTTATTATTACTTTGGGTAGACAATTGTACAGGATAGCAAAGGTAGTGTTGCCTACCGCTATTTCTTTAATCTCTGCTAAGCAATGTAGTAAGGCCATTTCACAGACCGGGAAGTTTGTCTTCTTTGTGATCCATGCTCACAATTAGTAGAAGGTCGCCACCACATCTGTGGCCTCTATAAAGAGCCTCTCTTTGTAGCAAAAGCAAGTGGACGGGATCGTGGAAGAGTATAGAGACATCTTCTCCTCACCCACCAGGGTACCGACGCACTGCCAAGTCAAGCATCCAATTGATCTAACCCTCGATGCACCTCTGCCTAATGGACCAGTCTATCATCGCTCGTTGATGGAAAATGACAAAATCAATCGTCAGATCCAAGAGTACCTTCAAAAGGGGCAGATCAGACCCAACTCCTTCTCTTGTGGAAGCCCGATTGTACTGGTGCAAAAGAAGGATGAGACTTGGAGACTCTGCATTGATTACAGAGCATTAAACTAAATCACAGTCAGAAACTAGTACTCAATCCCCAGGATTGATGACCTTCTTGACCAACTCAAGGGGGAAAAGTTCTTTAGCAAGATTGACCTAAAGTCTGGCTACCTTTAGATTCCCATCGAACCAACTGATGTATGGAAGACAACTTTCAAATCTAAATACGGTCTCTTTGAATGCTTGGTCATGCCCTTTGTCTTAACAAATGCACCAACCACTTTCATGAGGTTGATGGATGATGTATTGAGACCCTTCACCAACTCTTTCTTGGTGGTATATTTGGATGATATCCTCATCTTCAGTAGAACCTGGGAGGAGCACATGCGGCATATTCAACAGGTTTTGAGCACTTTGCGGCATCACAAGCTATATGCCAACTTGGAAAAATGTTCCTTTGGCATGAACATGGTCCAATACTTGGGCTACATTTTTTATGAGCATGGGGTACATGTTGATCCTACTAAGATCCAAGTCATCTATGACTGGCCAACCCCGACCACACTAACCGAGATTTGGAGCTTCTTAGGCCTGGCCAATTTCTACCGACGGTTCGTGTTGGGATTCTCTTGTAGTTCATGGGCCCTCAAACACGTGACCAAGGGCGGTGGAAGGGAAAAGTTCATGTGGTGGAAGGAACAACAACGAGCATTTGAGGATATGAAGTATCGATTGTGCTCAACTCCAATACTCTCTTTGCACGATCTTCAACAACCATTCGAGATTGAGACTAATGCATCTGACTATGCTATAGGCACAGTTCTCACTCAACATGGTCATCCGATGGCATACCATAGTGAGACACTCTCAAACACTATTCGGAAATACCCCACCTATGACAAGGAAATGTATTCCATTGTACAAGCCTATCTTCAATGGAAACATTACATTATGGGAAAGGAGACGATCATCCACACTGATCACAAGCCTCTACAGTTCATATAGACACATGGGAAGTTGCAGAACGATCGCCATTAGAAGTGGTCCACCTACCTGCTACAGTTCCATCTCAACATCAAGTATAAGACATGGAGAACAAATCTTGTCATTGACTGCCTCAGTCGACCTCTCGTGACTGCACTCACCACTGTGCTCTATTCCTGTGGACATGAGGCATCTGAGTGGCCCCAACTTTATCAGCAAGATCCAGACTTTGCCACCAACTATCAAATCTTGGGTACATGCACGACTATCACCGATTTTCACATTCAGGACGGGTTGTTATTCCATTTGGACCATCGTTGTGTTCTTGCAAGCGAGCGTGCAAACATGATTTGGGAATCCCAATACAATTGGATGGAAGGACATTTTGCCATGGAGAAAATTGTGTCCATTTTCCAGAAACATTTTAATTGGCCAAAAATTCGACAGGACGTCGACAAGTATATCATATCCTACACTGTCTGTGCCATTGCAAGCTAGCCATAAAGAAGCAAGGCTTATACACCCCTCTTCCTACCCCCGAGAAGCCTTGGGAATCCATCTCGATGGAGTACATGTTTGGCCTTCTGTCTACTGAGTAAGGCAATGATTGTGTATTTGTGGTCCTTGATTGGTTTTCGAAGATGGCCATCCTCATAGCCTGGAAGAAGAACATCACAACGAAAGATACTGCAAAGATCTTGTTCGAATGAGTGTGGGTCCACTTTGGGATAATACAGACCATCATCTCCGACAGGGAAACTAGGTTACTCAACACATTTTAATCGAGTCTCTGGTCATTGTTAGACACCAAGCTCACTAAATCCACTGCTTTCCACCCCCAAATAGACGACCAAACAAAGGTCGTCAATAAGATGATTGTGCACATCCTGTACATTTACAACTCTAAGCATCCGCCTACATGGGATGAGAGTCTCCCCTATGTTCAACACAATTATAATAGGGCTCTCCGTAGCTCCACCGACCATAGCCCATTTCAGGTGGGATTGGGATTCCAACCCTTGGGTCCCATTGATGTTGCACTACCTCTTGCAACCACACAGACAGACTCTTCCCATGTTCATTCTGAGACCGACAAAGCCACTAGATTCATTGAGCGGATTCAACACATTCGTTAATAGGTCCATGAGATTTTGTAGAAAGCCAATGCTAAGTATAAGCAACGCCATGATCAACATATGGTACTGTACCAATTTTAGGTTGGAGACAAGGTCTGGTTACATTTGCAGAAGGAGCGTCTTACAAGGCCCCATTGGAAGCTTTTCCCACTTCGCTATGGGCCTTACACCATCACCAAGGTTGTGGGTAGCAATGCTTTTGAGCCTAACACTCCACCCTTCCTTGGATTGCACCCAGTGTTCAATGTGGACCTCCTTCAGCCATATTTTCCACCATTGTTGGACACCTCAAAGATCGCAGAACAATTGACACCAACAGAGCTCAACCTTGACTACATGGAACATGCATCCACTTATCATATAGTGGATACACAGGTCAAGGGCACTCGCCAGCAGAGGATCCAGCTTTATCGGGTGGTCAAGGCAGCTCCTACACCAAGGAAAGTGGCTCAAGCGGGGCCAAATTCAACAAAAGTTTCCTCACTTGATGGGGGAGCTCAATGCAATGGAGACCATTTCTTCCTAAGGGGGGAGGACTGATCCAGGTGGATATTGGTGGCCACCCATCTATTGCACTGGCTCCTCTTGACAGTTTTGAGTTCATCACATTCTTCTGTACTTATTTTTAATTGTGGGTTCTAGACTTCTGAAGCTGTCTGAATCCCTACACATCTTTCAAGTGTATACTGGTGGCCTCCCACCTAATCCAACTCGCTTATTTTATATGTTTTCATGTCATCATATCTTGTTGTATTTCTAGGGTTGTTTTGGGGCCCTAAACAATGTTTTTTTGCTCGCCAAAGTCAAACTATAAACGAAGACAAAATTTGATGTCAGAATGTGTAGCTTTCTAAAAGACCTTTTCAACGAGCTATCACACGCCTAAAACGGAGGTCGTATGCAAAAGTTACGACCCCGGGAAGTTGAGGTACCAACTTACCCATAGGGCCCCACATAACTTTTGGTGTTTCATCTCATAGGGTTAGGTTTTTGGATGTATAGGGTTTTTCCATTCATGAGTAATGTTAAAAAGGCCTCTAAAGCCTCATTGTAATCATTATGCTCAGGCGAATGTGCGTAGCAGCCAAATCTCTTCTCAGAGATAACTACCACCATTCAAGCAAGTGTTTCAGTTCTGCAGTTTTACAGTTTCAACCTATTTCATTTATTCAATAGAAGATATTGTTCACTGGATATATTTGTTGTTCTTCATATCTCTGTGTTTATTGTATTCAGTCTGTTAATCAGTTTGTTCCGTTCCTAAATCCAGATCAACAATCTTCGGTCAATCCCACTCTTCTTTTGGGGAATGATAAGTCTACTGAAGTGGTCAAGTTGATGCAATATTCGACCAATCCCACTCTTCTTTTGGAAAGTGATATTTCTTCTAATGATGTTTTCTTTGCTACCATTTTAGAACCTTCTAAACTAGGGGAATTATCCTCACTTCCAACATGCTCCCTCCAAGTTATAGGATGGTTTCCTTTGATTCAAATAATCTTATTGAGCCTCACCTTCCTTCTACACCGTTCGAAATAAGTATTGGAGTTAACTGAACAAACATTTATCGATGTATAGTAGGTGAAGGAGCCTCGACAAGTATTAGTTTTATCCTCCTCTGCTTGGAAAGCTATGGGTTCTCCCAAGCTTGTGTAAGCTCCGAGTCACTTGTTGGCTTTTAATAGAATACCTAGTGAATCTTTGGGGAATCTTTCTTAATGGCTTATCACAAGAATCTTTGAGTGATGCATTTTCCTCACAATTGAAGCATTTTCACTATCGATCAACTTGCATCTGATAGTCACCATCCTAAATCAACTTTAGCTGAGGCTACCCATTTATATGTTCCTAGTATTTGAATAGAATCTACTGTTCCATAGGTGAATATGTGGCATCATATCCTCAATGTTCAATTGCTTCTAAGAAGGAGTCTTCACACTCATGTTTTCCTTCTTGGGATATGGTCCCAATAATTTATCAGGTGATTTATCCAATGGGGGCATGGGAGCCCTTGCTTCCCCCTATTAGCCCGAGGGACTGTGATTTTCCTCTTGATTTTGATCATACTGTTTGTAGGTCCTCAAGAATTGGTATTCATGAGTCTTTGTTGGTAGACTCTACCAGTTTTGATCAAAATCTCCATCATTATATGGAATATGGTGAGTTCACTTCACTCATCTGGGTTGTTAACTCTTCCAGTTCTCATGGTTTCATGGATGTTGAATTACCTTTAGATTAGGCTATCCTCAAAGCCATGACTACAACTAATAGACCATGGGAATATATGCATCGTCGATCATTCGTTCTTCTTGAACTAGAGTCTTCATAGGTTCATGCCAAAGAAATCCATAGTATGAGCCTAGTAATAGGCTCTACCTAAAGAAGTACTATGCAGAAGCCACAAGATTGTGCAGTGCTTTGTACCATATTATACTTTTAAGGTTTGTTGTTTTCAAGTTTTGTATTCCAGAGCATGAGTTGTTATCATAGGTTTATATATTTGATTTATTAACTTTTGGATGAGTATTGTTTGTCATATATACAAGAATTTGGATTTCATTGGCATTTTTTGTCACTTTGATCCAACTTGATCCATGGATAGGTAATGGACTCCAACCTGACATTTAGGTTAGCTTTTATGCCTTGTATTGTGCATTATTAGTTCTTTGTTCCATCTTTTCTCCTTAGAATTGACCCCATCGAATTGTGATACAAAGCCTTCGCACCATTTTAAAGTTGTTATCATAGGTTTATATATTTGATTTATTAACTTTTGGATGAGTATTGTTTGTCATATATACAAGAATTTGGATTTCATTGGCATTTTTTGTCACTTTGATCCAACTTGATCCATGGATAGGTAATGGACTCCAACCTGACATTTAGGTTAGATTTTATGCCTTGTATTGTGCATTATTAGTTCTTTGTTCCATCTTTTCTCCTTAGAATTGACCCCATCGAATTGTGATACAAAGCCTTTGCACCATTTTAAAGTGTATTAACTTGAGTGTTAGAGCCAACCAATCATGGGTTCCCTAGTTAGAGCCCTTGTTTTCCATTTTATAGCTCATGCAAAAGTTTTTCATAGGCTCGGGGGCACTCTTAGCTCTGCCATGACTTTACATCAAAGCCACATGACTTCATCTCAACCTACTTCTATCCATTTCCTGCGAGTCTCCCAATTTTTATGTTTCAAGTTGTAATGTTGCATTGCATATCGTTGCTTTTGCTTTTGAGCCTAATGCCCACTATAGTTCACCATTCACTGCTTACTGCTTACTGCTTACTTATTCTATTTAGCCACTCGCCTTTGCAACTTGGAACCCTTATCCCTGGAGGAAACATGTCGATGAGTGACCATATCCTACACATCCTTTTTGCATCTTTCATAGGTATGTTCCACGCACTTGGAAGTAATTTGCTTTCCCTACGACACTTTTTTCCTCCACTATATTTTAGCATTCTTTTATTCTTTTTTCAGGTTTTTATAACATGAAAAAGATAAAAAAAACTGATATTATAAAAGAAGAGAGGGGGGGAAGAATAAATATCTTCATTTTTGGTGGCAAAAATCGTGAGTTATGTCGCCCTTGAACAAAACATCGAATCTCGAGTCCTCTCCTCGACAAGTTGGGTTTTAGTATGGCCTTGGGAAGTTGAACCTTGATTTTTGAGTTGTTTACTCCTTTGGCTAGTTACTCTTCCAGTCATCATGGAGAGTCTATTGATGCCTCCTTCATCATAAACTTATATCATTGTTCCACTTTATTTCAGACACTGCCCAAGTCACCATTGTGTCGTGTTTATGTTCAAGGGTTATCGTTAGCCTCTATTGGCCATTCCTCAAATTTCTTGATTGTTCATGCTGGCCTTCCCAGTTGTTAACTTATTCTCAGTCTAATCAATATATTTATTTTGTACTTGTGCCAATATAGAAGGTCCCCATTGACTTCACCCTGGTGGGTAATCTCTTATCGACTACGACATACTGCTCTAAGAGATTGACCTAGATTTGATACCACCTTATGCCTATTTTCATCATCGGTAGGTTACATTGTGCTCAACAAATGACATTTAATCATTGGTCACTAACTGAGTGGTTTCCCCATGTGTTTGACATAAATACGTATATTCACGTATTGGGATTTGTGTTATACCTTGGGTTCCATTTTCATCATTGGTAGAAGTCATTTCCTTTGGTGAATCCGAGAGACATACTTGACGGTGTGTTCTTCTAGATTTCATGCGATATCTTCAAAACATTTTCCTTGTGTCTATTCATGTTGGATGATGGGAGATGCCTTAATGCCCTCCTTCCAACAAATCTCTTCCCATCGACTTTGACTCATTTGATATGGGATCGAGGTCTAGAGATTTCATAGTGCCTTAGGGTTTACGATCATCAATGGAAGGTTCCCTCACTATTAAAAGAGGGAATACATCAATGTCCCATGATTGATAGATTCTATAAGTGTTTGATGACGACACATTCATTCACATTTTCTAGAATGTACTATGTACCTTGACGCCCATTATCATTATCGATGGGTTGTCTCACATTTGTTAACAATATACATCAATGATCGATAATCAAATACCGGTAATCAAATGGTTTCTCCCATGTTCGACATCAACTCATTTATTCACATGATGTAGATTCATGCCTTCAATGGGTTTGGATTTAAGACCTTGGTCCATTGTAGCATCTCTTCTTTATGTTGCTACTCGAGTTTCGTAAGAGAGTACCACTCACCCACATGACATTGATACTTTTTGGAGGATAAATTTGTTCATTTCATTTGTTTCAGTTATCCTCCTTATGTATATTGAGACATAGATCCACTATGTATTTTTCCATGGATACGACCTATTATAATATGGATCCACCATGTGTCTTTTCATGGCCATGATATCTACTTTTATATATACTTCATGGATCCACGGTGTACTTAGTTTGGCAGCCATGCTTGTCGACACCTGAACATGGGTATGCCCACCTAGGGAAGAGAGTCATATCATGCCTTGGTTTTCATTGCAGACACTTTCCCGATCCAGAGTCTGATGAACTACACCTAGCCCCACTCAACAACTTCCTCTATGGTATTATAATAAATTTCAGCCATCAAATCCCCTTCCAACCTCATTCATTATGGGGCATTTTTTATAGCAAATTTTCCACCCTCATGGCTTAGATGCCTCCACTTGGCCTTTAACCCCTTCACATATCCCTCACAACTTGGGCACCCCCTGAAATCTACTAAAAAAAAACCTTCTTTATGATCCACACACACTTTCCACTCATCAAAGGAGTGTCCACATACACTTTCCCTTCAACAAATGTGCGTGTACCTAAAAAATGGCTAAAAAAATTAAGGAACACAAACTTTTTGCACTCCTGAGTGGGGTTTACGTGATAACTAATTTTGTAACATTTTAAAACACGTGGAAAATGGTCTTAACCATCTTGAAATGTTATAAAAGAGACCTAATTGAAGGTTTGGTTGGAGAGAAGCATTGATTGATAACAAAGTTGTTCTCTTGCCCGGAGCAGTGAAATCTTGTCATATCCTTGAGGTGTTTATGACCTTCTTCCCTCAGGAAGCCCTTGTTTCTTGAGTATAATCTCCCATTCTTGTTTTGAGGCATACAACCCTTTAGTTGTGATCACACATGTGCAAAGAAGATTTGAGGAATTCACAACGATCCTAAGTGGCCTCGAGGATGGAGGAATCTAGACAACGGTGACAAATAATGCCATTAGCAATATCATGTACATTTCTTTGTATTGTTGTTATTTATAATAAAATGAAGATATCTCTTCTTTACCTCCCCTAAAAGTTGTGTCTTTTATAGCAATTAGATCTCCTTTTAGCATTTGTATAGGAATTGACTTACCTAATAAGGTTAGTTAGGGTAGTTATCTTATGTTCATTTCTATTTCTGCCAACATTTCAAGGAAGGGTTTTCATTTCTTTGTGTGCAGGTATGCAATCTTGGATAGGAATGAGGACAATTGGAAGCAAGGATCATCTTCAACATGCCATCTAAACCAGGTAAGNCTTGCCCGGAGCAGTGAAATCTTGTCATATCCTTGAGGTGTTTATGACCTTCTTCCCTCAGGAAGCCCTTGTTTCTTGAGTATAATCTCCCATTCTTGTTTTGAGGCATACAACCCTTTAGTTGTGATCACACATGTGCAAAGAAGATTTGAGGAATTCACAACGATCCTAAGTGGCCTCGAGGATGGAGGAATCTAGACAACGGTGACAAATAATGCCATTAGCAATATCATGTACATTTCTTTGTATTGTTGTTATTTATAATAAAATGAAGATATCTCTTCTTTACCTCCCCTAAAAGTTGTGTCTTTTATAGCAATTAGATCTCCTTTTAGCATTTGTATAGGAATTGACTTACCTAATAAGGTTAGTTAGGGTAGTTATCTTATGTTCATTTCTATTTCTGCCAACATTTCAAGGAAGGGTTTTCATTTCTTTGTGTGCAGGTATGCAATCTTGGATAGGAATGAGGACAATTGGAAGCAAGGATCATCTTCAACATGCCATCTAAACCAGGTAAGATCCCTCATAACTAACTGGTAGTTATCGAAAGTTCATCATAGGCTACCTTAGGGAAAGATTTACATGGTTCTTTAAATTTTGCTATGTTAATGGTTTTTATTAGCCCTAGTATAGTTTAGTCCAAAACACCAGGGATAGATGGGTTGCCTGTGGATTTTTTTATTAGGGTGCTATGAATTTATAGAAGAGGACTTAAGGAGGGTGGTTGAGTCATCTAGAACTACCAGGAAAGCCCTCAATGATTTCAACACAACTTTCATAGAATTGGTTCCCAAGGATGATAACCCAACATCATTTGAAAATTTCAAGCATTTTTCTTTATGCAATTGCATATATCAAATTATATCAAAACTCATATCAAGACAGTTGAAAAGGATTTTATCTAGGCGAATTTCTGATGAACAATTTGGGTTCTTAAAGGGAAGGAAAATTCACAAGGCAACGGGGGTCGCACAAGAAGGTCTTCATACTATGAAGGTCAAAAATCTCAAACCGATGGTGTTCAAAGTGGATCTATCCAAATCTTACGATAGGGTGTGCTGGATCTATATCAGAGTAACCTTATCCACCTATGATTTTGTCATCAATTTGTTGTGTGGGTAATGAATTGTATTACATATGTATATTTTGATATTCTTAGAAATGCGGTAGCATATCCCATCTTTAAGCTGGAAATATGGCTAAGACAAGGGTGTCCACTGTCCCGTTTTCTCTTTCTAGTAGTTGTCAAAGGTTTAATCATATTACTAAAGGAGGCCAACAAAACTGGTACTTTCAAAGGGTTTAATATTAGAGGTGACTATTATGTAAGACATCTATTGTTTGTTGATGATATTCTTATATTCTGTGAAGGTTTGAAGAGGGTGGTTGAGAAGCTTAAAGACATTATAGAACTGTTATGTATGGCCACTAGCATGAAAATAAATTTAGCAAAGTCAACAATATCCCTTTGGGGTATCAATGAGATGGTTAAAAACTTCATCATTCAATTGTTTCCTTACTATTTGATTGATCTTGATGTGGGTTAAAAATATGTAGGATTCCAACTAAATCCAAATTTGTATAAATCATGTGATTGACAATGGTTTATAGCCAAGGTGGAGAAAAAACTAAATACATGATGTAATTGATGGCTATCTAGAGGGGGCCATCTGGTTCTAGTGAAAGTAGTATTGGAAGTAGTTACAATATACTACATGTCACTAACATAGATTCCAAAAGTAGCCATAGAAAGAATCAGACACATATGCTACAAGTTCATTTGGTCAGGGGAAGAGGGGAAAAAAGGATTTCTATTCGTATCATGGGAAAAAAATAGCATTACCTAAGGCCCATGGAGGATGGGGACTTAAGAATATTTTTGATGTTCTAAAAGGCATTATCTGCTAAGAATGTGTGGCACTTAGTTTAAGGATCTAGGTTATGGGTTCAAGCCATAAAGGCTAAGTAAATAGCTTTGAACTTAGTGGAGGAATGGGTTGGAAATCTTATAAAAAGAATCCAAAACACATTAATAATATGGAAAGCGATCAATTCAACTTTCCCATTGGTTGGAAGCTAGTTAGTGTGGTGAGTGGGAGAATGGGATAGGGTCCAAATTGGATTGGATTCTTGGGTAAAAAGTAGAGGTTTTCACATGTTACCTCCACAGATGATAAGAGAGCTAAGAAGCATATGGTTTTATAGTCTAATCTAGATAGTAA
>SNQJ01S0110112.1:0-11117 GCA_010110895.2 Picea sitchensis
ATGGTTTACCCTAGCCATAGAGAGTTTTTCCCTCGTAACAATGATTGTTGCACGAAGACTAATATAAGAATCCAGTCGTTGTGGATGTATCCCAAGGATTGGGTGAACCACGTTAAAATACCATGTCTAATGTATTTTTTGATGTGATTATTCATGGATGTTATGTTTATGCATGATTAATATAGATATGTTTAACATATGGTTGATGCGAAATATTAATGAATGATTCATTGGTTTGGTTACGTCGTGATCTGTGTGATATTGTTTCTGCACACAAGGGTTTATGGTACTGAAAGAATATTCGATATGTTAATGTTGCATATATGTTATGACAAAAGAAATGAATTGTTATTTAATGGAAACCGGGCATAGGGTTTGTTGACTCATAGAAGGATTTTAATTAAGAATATTGTGCACATGGTGAATAATTAGTAATGGTTATGATGATAGCCTCACATCCCCTCATCCTTGAAAAAATTTGGTTCCTTCATCCCTAGTATATCCCTTGAATGAGACTTCACTTTCATGCAGGTGATGCCTAAAGGGCCATTATCTAAAGGGTTTTTGTTGGATGAATAACATGAACCTAGGGTCTTATAACTGTGCACCAACAAATGGTTTGTTTCCGGGACCCAGAATCTGTAATTGATGGAATGTTTTGGAGACTGAATAAGAAAGAGATCCTTGAATGGTTGGATAGGAAGGAATGAGAATTTTCCCAAGGATAGAATAGAAACCCTCAAATCAACAATGAACAATGGTTTCAAAGGTATGTGTACACATATCTACATGATATTTTCTTTGGTGAATTTCCATATATTTTAGCTAAATGGTTAGAAAGGTTAGTGGAGAATACTGGAAGATATCGAACTGTAGCTCCAAGGAACTGGACTCCTAAGTTGGTAAGAAAAATGAATTATGTAAGCAATACTACTTCTCGTGCAGTTCATTTATGGTTGAATAACATATTGAGGGGTTATATTACGGAATTTGTAGTAGATTGTACCCAGTCGTATAGTGTCATAGAAAGGAATTACTTCAAGGGTCCACACAAAATGTTTTTGAAAGCATTGGGTACCTGTATAAATATGTTGTTGTGTGAAAAATATGTGATGACGATGAAATATGATTGCTATGGGGATTCATGCACATAGAGGAACTGCAGGATGACCAGGGATAGTCTGAAGGTAGGAAAGAATGAAGAAATAAATAAACAACGAAGGGAGGGATTGAGGATGAATAGAAATGAAGAAGTTGTATAAGAAGAAGAAGACGAATTTGGAGTATTGCGCAGTGGAAGAAGATACAAGAGGTTGAAAACTGGGGCTGAGAAAGGACAACCGCACAGTGAGTATGAGAGGAAAGAACCATGTGCAATAGTCCAGATCCTATAAATATCAAGCACAAAAGGAGAGGGAAAGGATCCTTAGTTCATTCCTATAATAAAAGAGTCATTAAGTCCTACTCAGGTTGGATTCCGTGCCGAACCCACAACCCCGTGTGTGTCACCTAGATATAAAATAACATTTGAAGATTTGTCAAAAGAACTTATAGTCAGTGGAGGAAGTCAGAATAGTAGTAGCCAGAGCAGTGGAAGCAGTGCATTGAGTCATAATCATCCAACATCATCGGGGGTAGGTACTAAACAAAACACCATGGCAGGCTTAGAAAATACATTGAGAATGCTTGAGCTCTAGGGAGTTGGGTCGGAGGACCCAAAACAACATATATTTGTATGTGAGACAATTTGGGTTGAGAAGAATATTCAGGATGAGGCCACAAATATTGTGTAGTTGGCAACGATGTTTATAGTTTTCATATTAGTATGGTACATGAAACTACAAATTACTACACCAACAGGTCAAGCGAGGACATTGGTAGAAATTCTACAAGTGTTGTTGAAAGAGTTCAAGAAGATGAAATCTAAGTCACAATACATTATAGATTTGAAGGAAATCAAATAAGTGTAGACTAAGTCAGTTTGGGAATATTATCAAAGATTTAAGGATTTGATGGGTAGATTGACATTCCAAATTTTGGATTAACAACACAGAGAATGGTTTATTGCAGGAATATTTCCACACATTCACTTCCCATTGATACAACAGAAGGATGTGTCGCAGGATGAATATTTAAAGATTGTGATGAAGCTGGAAGAATATCCTGTAGGATATGGAATGGGGACGACTCAAGTCTAGACACAATTAGCTGCCTTGAAAATCCAATTAGAAGAGCTTACGAAATGAAAGGAGAAGAGGGAAGAAGTATGGTGTATTATGTGTAGGATGGAAGGCCACCATAAGGATGAATGCCCAACTTTTGCACAGTATTTGGCGACTGGAGAATAAAACCCATTACCAGGAGGAGGGTACTATGAAATATGCAAGAAATGCATACATTATCTTCATAATTGTCCATTGCTGCAAAAATACCAGAGTACACCCCAAAATTTATTTTGTAACTTTTTCAAGTCATTAGGGCATGAAGAGAAGGAAGGTCACACATTTGACCTAATGAGAGAGTGCACTTCAGATATGTATATAATTCATGAGTAAAATACCACGACAGAATTGGGTGTTCCACAATATAACAATCAGAGAGGCTTTATTCTAGGAGGTCAAGAAGGATTTTGCAGAGGACGAGGCAGAGGAAGTAGAGTACCAATAATGTGCTACAATTGTAATCAATTGAGACACTTAGCTTATGACTAACCTATTGGAAAATTACTTTTCACTGATGTCAACCATGGCAAAAGTATGCAGAAGAACGTGCAGGAGGAAAGAAAAGATCAAGATAAATAGTGATGCAGAGATCACCCAAAATCCAAAGCGTGGTGCACACATATATCCTTTGTAAAGGATCATGGAATCATGATCGTTACCTTTTGAATTTCAGGATCAATCACAATCGTTGAATCAAGGAGAGTTCTGGATCATTAGATCGAGAACCATGTAAGCAAGAGTTTTTAGATCTAGTTGAGAAATTTCGTCTATAACTAGAGCCATTAGATCGAACCATTAAATCCACAGGCATTTTATTGGGCTTATGAGTTCTTTGTTCATTCGGCATTGACCGTTTTGGGGATAAAATATTTTGAAACAGGTGGAATCCCCAAAGACCGAAATCATGAAATAATGTAGGTTGTTGATCAAGTCTAGAAGAAATTCCCAATCATCAGATCAGGAGTGATAATCCTCAATCATAGATCAAAGCTCATTATATTTCAGAAATTTCACCACTTCGACAACTATTGAATATAAGGTAGAGGTACGAAGCTACGAAGTGCCGAAGCTCTGAAATCCCACCAACTGTTAGATCAAGGGAAGAATTTGGGAGTAATGCGATCTGTTAGATCAAGCAGTTGTTATGAGAAAAATGTCTTTATGGAAAGGGGTAAACCACAACATACTAAATGACATGCATAAATCAACTCTAATACCAAGTATGATAAATAAATGAAATGTTAACAAGATAAGGCTAAGAGCCAACCTCGTCCAGACGTTCGATGAAGATCATCGTTGAGCACGCAACCCAAAGAATAATATCTGCAAATTGTCCTCAACAACCAAGGGACGCAAGAATATGGTGATATTATATTATGTTAGCATATAGATTAACATAATACATTAACATACATGACAAATACACCCATGGAATAATAATTCAAATATTTGCAAGATATCAATTAGACAAGAAAAGAGTATTTCTATTAAAATAATCAACAGAAGTAAATGGGTGACAAACTTCTTTAATGACACATATGGGAACTGAGAAACTAAGTCCCTCCAGTTGGTCCTCCACCACTTCAATCCTCCACCAAAGGAAAACTCATAGAAAGGAGTCAATGAGGTTCTACATCACAAATAAGGAAGAGTTTGGGGGTTGAACAAAGAGTTCATACTTTCAAGGAAAAAGGGATGCATACTCAATCTGAAGTGAAATTTATCTAGAGTGTCTTTGCTCTCAAAGTTGAATTTTTCTCAAGGATTGGACATGGCTCAATTTATAGCCTTCAAATGGAACTGAAGGGTCGATTCAGATCATTTCCAGTATATGGAAGGTCAAGGATCATGGATCTTGTGACATGGCATGGAAACCCGACATAATTTTTTAATTTTGAGCACCAAACCCAATGTACGTGGATTGCAGTGGAGAAACATGTGTATACACTTGTTGTATAATTGATAGGGAATGTATATGTGGAAAAATATGCTTTTTTGGTTCTGGAAGGTGCAAAAAGGGAACTTCAAGTCTACATAGGGAAATGGAAAGCCATCCAAGCAAGTTGCATGGAGTGAGGCAAAATTTTCTATAACATATTCCCCTTAATATGTGAGGTCAAAGGACTGTCTGCGATGGACAAAATACATTATAATTCCCATAATTGGAGTAATGAAGACTCAACTAGAAGTACTAGTTACTCATGATAATATTACAATCCATAATGACTTTGTGCACATGGCTTCCAATATGAATTACACTACAGATCCATGTGGAAAAATATCAAATAGTTGTTCATGGCCATAAATAGGCAGTACAACGCGGACATATGCCATAGGTTGTCATAGTCACGAACAAGGCACAGTGGAATCCAGTCTAAAAATCAATCTAAAGATATATGTATACAATAGAGTACAATTTGATCTCCCATGATCACTGAAGTCATATAGGTATTGGTCCAATGAAAGACAAAAACATATGAGGAATGCTACTACTTTAAACTGGAGGTATTATACACTATCCGTCAAAGGTGCAAGTCTACATCATGTGAATAGAGGAGTTGAGGTCGAACACAATGAGACTTCATTTTATTACCGATCATTAAGGTATATTTTTAACAAATGCAAGACAACCCACCGATAATGAAAGTAGGTATCAAGGCACTAAGTACATTCTAAAAGTGTGAATAAGGGTGTTGAGGTCGAACACTTGAAGAATCCATCGATCAGGGGACATTGATGAATTCCCAACTGTCGATGGTGAGAGATCTTTCCATCGATGACTACAAGCCTCTAGGTCTCATTTCCAGAATAGATGAGTTGAATTCGATAAAAGCAGACCCGCTGAAAGGAGAGCACTAGGGAATCTCTCATCATTCAGCATGAGGTAGAAAGAAATAGCTTGATTATTAGGAGGAGCTCGGATGAATAGGATGTTCTAGGTGGATATTGGTGGCCACCCACCTATTCTACTTGGACCCCCACCACTGCTTCTTTCAGTTTTTCAGTTTCCGCACAATTTACTATTTTTAGCAGTTTTTCGGGTCCTGAACTTTCGGAGCCGTTTTGAGGCCTTAAACGATGTTTTTTGGGAAAACAGGGAGCAACATGGATCATATATCAATGTTTCTCACCCAAAAGTTATATTCCTCAGATAGATCTTTCTAACGAGGTATAGAACGTGTCAAACGGAGATCGTATGCCAAAGTTACGTCCCCGGGAAGTTGATGTACCAACTTACCCAAACGGGGCCCATAGTCTTGGCGTTTCATCTCCTAGGGTTAGGTCTTTGGATGTTTAGGGTTTTCCATTGTTTCTCAATAATAATAGACCTTCAAGCCTCATTGTAACATAGTTCAGAGGCCAGTAGCCGCCACATCTCTTCTCAGAGATAAGCTACCATCGCCCTAGCTAGTTTATTTCCATTCTGCCTGTAAGCATATTTCAGTCATTTGTTATTAATGAAATGAAGTCTTATTTCTGCTGCATCTCTGTGTTTATGTGTATTTCTGCATTTCATTGTGTTCCTACATAAATCTGGATCATGAACCAATGACCCAGTGCGTCTCTTGCATGCACCAGATGCAAGTAGTGCACGAAAGAGACCCTCCGAATAGCAGTCAATAAGGAAAATTGTCGACAAAGGTGAGGAAACCACCAATAAGGCTAATAGAATCCAAGAAACTGCATGAATCCCAATGTGTGAATATATTTGTTTATCTTGAACACAAGGGAAACCCCCCAGTCAGTGACCAATCAAGGAATGTTTATTGTTGGGTTCAAGGTTACCTACCCATAATGAAAGTAGGACCAGGGTGAATGGTAGGACTACAACTTCATGGGATTCTGAGATATACTGAGGGTATGGCTGACATGCAAAGTCAAGAGTTCTTAGAAATGGTCGACATGTAAAGTCAAGAGTTCTGAGAAATGGTCGACATGCAAAGTCAAGAGTTCTGAGAAATGGTTGACACATGCTTATAGAATTCCTTTGAAAAAGAGAATGAGACATACAGATAACTCAAGCAACATAGAATTGATTATAAAACTTCGTGATGTAGGAGGCATCAACAAACTCTCCATAGGGAATGGAAGAATAAACAGTCAAAGGAGTAAACTCTAAGTAACGATCTCAGTTTCATAAGTTCATGCTAAACCCAAACTTTGAATGAAAATGGACTCAAAAGTTTGTGCTATGTTCAAAGGTGATACGGTTGCTGTCGATATGAGATAATATTATTTTCCCGCCCGTCTTTGTTTTTTGTTTTTTCATATGTAAAGAAACGTTATGATAGAGGAGAGGAAATGAGTGTCATGAGTAAGCATCTAGTTCCAAGCAACAAAACATACATATTCTCAATGCAAGGAAGTTCATGCAGGGCATGGACATTTAGGGGGATGTTTCCTCTTAGGGTACAGGGTGTCAAGATGCAAAGGATATATGGAAGGCACTTCTTGGCTAGTGATGAAAGTTATGGAGGTAAGAGGATTATAACAAGAAAGTGGGAACTATAAATAGGCTCAATAATGCAAGCAGGATGATGTAATGCAATTACAACTTAATTCCAAAAATATCCTTTTTCGTAGATTTAGTCTCCTAGGCCCAAAAAAGTATAAATAATACCCAGAAGAACTCTTCTAGCCAATGGTGACTAGAGTATTCATTTTTCGTAAGTAGTCTACTTGGTCCAGAAAAGGGTTAAACTTATACCAAATAGATGTCCTTTCAAAACCATTTAATGAGTGTGAAAAAGACAAGTTCACGTGGAATTTTTTTTAGTTTTTGGAGTTTGAAAAGAGCTTAACTAAGACTCGAGGATTTTGTTCTAAGAAGCATATAATGGGGGAGGCCAAGGATCCCATGTAGGTCTTCTATCAAAAGTCAGAAACTCACTAGTAGTTGACACAAGCTTGGGATAACCCAAAACTTTCCAAGTCGATGAGGATAGAGTACTTACAGAGGATCCTTCATCTACAATACATCAACGAATGCCCATTATCTGGAAGGGTGAAAAAGAAGGAAGGTGAGGCTCTACAAGATCATTCCAATCAAAGGAAACCATCCTAGGACTTGGAGGGAGTGTACTCAGAGAGAGTGGAATGCTCCCTTGTTTATAAGGTACAAAACTAGAAATGCTAAGGACATGGTCGAAAGATGCATTACCCCCTAAACGAAGAGTGGTATTGACCGAAGATTGCATCAACAATGTCACTTCCTTAGACTTGTCACTCTCCAAGAGAAGAGTGGTATCGACCAATGATTGCATCGACATGACCACTTCTTCAACCATTGATTGAATAGGATGTGAGACAACATGGCAAAGAGATGCATCACTCCCCAAAAAATGAATGGTTTCGTTCAAATACTGCATTGGTGTGACTGCTAGTTGATTAGGATGCAAGACAACATGGTCAAGAGACACATCACTCCCAAAAATAGGAGTAGTATCGGTCGAATATTGAATCACCACGACTATTGTATCAACCAAAGAATGATTAGAATGTTGGGAAACCAAAGACAACTCAGAACCCAAAGGGCCATCAGATAAGGACTGCACTTCTTCTACCATTGCAATAGCAAAGCACAAACGAGTTAGGTGATCTCCTTTGCAAAGTCTACAAAGGAACTAGGGCTTACATCCTATGCATCTAGGCTTCTCAATCGTATCAATGCCCCTAGCATGGATTGCAGTGGCTGGTGACATGCTCCCATCATGACTTGCAGATGCTAGTATCACATTTCCAACATGACTTGTAGACATTGGTGATGTTTGTCTAGTGTGACTAGGAGTGACTAGAGTTGTGCCACCAGCATGACTTGCAATGGCTCGTTGCAACATGTGAGACCATGGTCCCGAGAAATACTGGTTTTGAGAGATATTGGGCCAAACAAGGTTTGGGTATACACCATGGCCCTACCTAGTAGGGTAGTATCCTCCTCCCAACCGATTCATAAAAGGTTGTAAGGTAATCATCATCGAGGAATCCACTTGCAAGGAGAAGGCGACATGACATGGGTTACTCATGTGAGGATATACATTGCCCCCCAAAAAAGGAAATTTGTGAAGGGTGTTTCCCATACTATAAAACTAACTCCCTCTGGATGAAACACCAGAGGGAAGAGGGAGGTTTTCCATGAGAAAAGTGTTCATAGGAACATGCAAAGTGGAAGAAGGATAAAGGGATGAGATATAAAAAGCAGAAGGACTGCCCATTTGAGCACTTGCTCCTGGAAAATTGAAGCTAGGATTGGGTCCAAAGGAAGGAGGAGTCCAACCTCCAACCATGGGGATTGTTTGAGGGATATGACCCCCACCAAACGAAAAGGGAGAATAAGGAGGCATCATGCCCCCAGACCCAAAACTAGGATTCACATAAGATGACGAGATAAAGGATGGAAAGTGTGAAGACATGTCTGGCATACCAAAAGAGAAAGGATTAGAGGCCCAAGGTGTTATCACTGAAATTTTGTCTGCAACATTGCATGCAAATGGTTACAGAAACACAACAATTCCAACAACTATTAGTTCACCTACAACACCAAAATGCATTTCAAAAGGCAAAAACTATACAATTGGGCAAAAATTGACATGCACAAACTCACTAAAGGAAGCGTGCACATAGTATGTGAGCCAACGAAGCCCGTAGAGCACACAATGCGCCATATGCATGACTGTGTACAATAAAATCCGTGCACTCCTATGAACGACATATTTATGGTTCCTGTCACCCCCCCAACCACTTATGGACTAGCTCCCAACTTGATTTGACCTTCAGATCTGAGAAAAATCCGAATGGGGGGATGGTCAAGGACCAAAAGGTGCCCTAAAGGGCCCCTTGTACACACTAAGAACCAGTTGAATATTTCCTTGAAGAAATGCTATAAATGGATGCCATGGGTGCACCAAGAAACCAATATCTTCATAGTATTGTTATGTTGGCTCAATTGTCCCTTGATAATCCTCTTTTCTCCTAGGAGTATTCAAGCATCATTGCAATAGGCCATTCCACTCTCCTCTTGAGGGAATAGGCAATGATTTTCTTCATCATTTTCCATTTTTATTCCATTGTAAGAAGAGCTCTCCATTAGGGAACTCAAGAGCCCTCTCGAGGAGGAAGAGGGGACCCATAAGTCCTCATTTTTCTCTACGTTGTTTTTCCAACTAATATAGTTATTCTTTGGTGGCATAATCCTTGTCATTGGTTGATTGTTCATGGTTCTAAGTTTCTTATGCATTCTAGTTTTTATTTCCTTAGTGGTTTTAGTTTGTTTATTAGTTTATTACATGTGTTTGGTTTTCTTAACCCACTCACTAACTTATGTCTTGTCTAGCAGGCCCAACTAGGCATGCAAGTACCATTGTTTTGCTCACCCAAGTGACAAAACAAGCACAACAGATTGGCGACCATACTGGGTGTTAGTGTCGCGATTTTCCTTTCAGTTAGAGTCAGTTTTTGGTCACATTATAGCATATGTGTCAAAACATGTGAAGTCGGGTATGTAACAATGAAGGGGTCAAAGTTAGCAAGTGGTCGGTTGGCCCTTGGAAACGGGAAGGGATGTCAAAGTCGAAACATGCGTAAATGGTACGGGTATGTTGTTCCCAAAGAGTCAGGTCATGTTAAAAGATAGCCTCTACGTGCCCTGGGTCGAGTCAAGTAGTTAATGGAAGTCGCGTCGGCAAGTGTTTTAACTATTATCAGTTCATTATGAAGGCCAAAGGAATGAAAAATCGCGGCATTCGTATCATGTATTCCCTGAAACCCTTATCACCTGCACCTTACATGCGGGGATGTGTTATGGAAAATCCATAGTTCAATTCGAAACATATAGTCACCATGAATTCAATGTTCCTTGGCATGATTCCTCCTTCCTCCCGATATTCTATAAATCCCATAGGTTCTGCACCCATTTTATTCGCGAAATCATATTCATGCTCTATCTATAAGTGTTCCTCGCAGGCCCAAGTCGATCGAATTATCCATCTTGGGCATTCGTCGGATCCACTGCACACACAATAAATATTGGTCATGCCATAGAGACCTCCCAAAATGTAAGGAAGGGTGCACGAAGTGGCAGAATCACCAGGCCCGAGCCCCAAAGCGACTGGCATTTATTCTCACTCATGACAGGCATCCTCAAGGATACAAAGGGAGTTCTCCCTTTACTCGCGGGAACGATGAAATCACACTGCACAGAACCTAGAATGGAAGGTCCTGCACAGGAATAAAGGATAGTAGAGGCCATGTCTCTGTTACACATCGAAATTACTCACTTCGATAGTGTCGCAAGTGTCATCATTATAAGTGTCGCAAGTGTCGCATTTTGCTCACAAGTGTCGCAAGTGTCAAAGAAAACATACTCCCATGATGCCTATGTCGTGCCTATAATGACATGAGAAGTACACTTGAAACACCTCAAACATTTGATTTGGAAGAAGAGAAATGAGTCAACAGGCTTATGAACCTCTTGCCATCTGAAAGCACCCAAAAAACTGAGTTTTTGGAGGGGAGCGCTCCCCTATACCTCTCTCAGGAGTGCTGGCACCCCCCTATAAGCTATCAAGGAGCATTATAACACACATTTACCCTTTTGTAGGAGAACTCCTACCCTCAGGAGTGTTGGTGCTCCCCTATACACTACTAGGGAGCGTTATAATGCTCTGAGTGCCCTTTTGAGGGAGCGCTACCTATTCTGGGCAGCAGTTGATTTGTTGAGAAGAATGGGGGAAGGATCATTTCACTCTTAGAAGGCAGTTGGATTCGAATCCTCAATCAAGCCATGATCTTAGGGAAGATCCCTAACTGAAGGAGGAAAATCCTCAACTCACCCCAAAGATATCTCAAGTTGTTGAGCCTCTCCAAGGCTATATAAGCAAGCTTTCTCATGGTGAAAGG
>SNQJ01S0110112.1:28702-46415 GCA_010110895.2 Picea sitchensis
GCAGAAAAATTAAAAGGAGCAAACCTGCGAGCAAGGATTTTCTCCATATCGAACCAGTGGAGTCGCCAATCGATCCTTGAATCATGGAGTCGCCAGGTGAAAGATGCTCAGCTTTGAATGTGTCTGGTCCTTTTTCACCATCAAAGGCCAGATCCTAATGTTGTTGTTACCCCAGGAAGCTTCTCAGGTTGAGAAAGCAGCTGCTGAAACCTTCTCGAGAAAGCTCCTTAGGGTCAGCTTTCAAGTGTGCTAACAGTAGCCATAGCTGAAACAGTGAAGTGGAAACAATGGAGTCACCACAGTGGAGTCGCCAAGTGCACAGTAGCAATCTTGAAGGGATCTGATGTCTGATGCACCTTCAGAATCAGAGGCTCAATGTCGTTCTACCCAGGGAAAATCTTTAACTTCGTCCCTGGCAACGGTGCCAGAAATGTTGGTGACGGAAGTCACTCCTGGATTGCAGCAGCAACAGAGCCCGACACCCATCAGTTTTTTATGTCACGATTTGTTTAATGGGGTGATCAAATGGGTGGAGACTCGAGAATATATCACTCAAACTCAGGGACTGGGTCCGACATGCAAGGAACAAAGGAGGTCTTGATCTAACTTCAGTCAGTGGGTTGATTTGAAAATGAGTAGGTTGAAGACTTGGCAAGAAGAGTGAGCAAACTACTTCAGGCAACAGGCCTTTCAGTAATTTGTAGAAGAAAAACCCTAAATGTGAGATCCTCTGTTTCAGGGCTTCAAGACACTGAAAGGGGGACTTGACTGGACTCTCCAATTCCAAGTCGTTCAGCGTTAGGAAAATCACAAGAACCGATTAGAGACGATGCAACTGTTACATTGATCCAATTATACATCATCCTACAACAGTTACAACTAGACTGGATTCTCCAATTCCGAGTCGTTCTAACACAGTGTAAACAAAGACGTGAAAGAAACTGACATTCATAAGACAAGAAGTCTCAAAAGTCCATGCATAACCAGAACAACAATGCTTCATTAAAGTTTTACAACCGGGAGCCTCGCTCAACCATTGACCCTTTCAAAAATGGCGAAAACGCCTACATATACTCAAAAACAACAACAACAACAAAAACAAGACGCTGCATTAAAAACATTGCGTCTTCATGTCTTCTGACATCCTGCCCATGCAGACTCAGGATGATCGTGCACCCAAGACAGACGCTATCATATTTTGGACTGTCTTGCTGCAGATGAATCGACTAGCTTGAGTCCTTTGTTGGACTTTCTTTTTATGGCAGAGATGATGCTCAACCACCAGCGACAACCACAATAACTGCTTTCTTGGGACTAGGGACAAGCTCGGTCAACTCTGCCTTCTGGGACGTGGAGGTCTCCTAATGGTTCCACTTGGATCAGCTGGATGGTCTCTCTTTGGATGTTACTTCACTGGACTGCTGCGAGGGACCCTTCGGTGGACGTGGATGAGGGTCTAACGGGGGTGATGGCACCAAAACTATGAGGGTGAGATGAGAGGTGATGAGATGTGGGAGATATGACAGGGGAAGACACATGGCGAAAGGCAATAAGCGGAGGGGGGAGGAGATGGGATATAATGGGCACATTATTTATGGGAGGCTGACGTGGAAGGGAGCGGGACACATAGCAGGTGGTGAGTGGATGATGAGATGGGAAGGGACCATGTGGATAGAGAGAGGGGAGATGGAAAGATGTCGGAGGACGAGGAGGGGCTAAAGGGAACGAGTCATGTCATGTGGTGAAGTGGAGAATAGGTGGCAGGGGAGAGGCGGATCGGAAGGAGACACGACGTGAGGGGGCCCCACGTCAATACCCCACCATTCCAGACCCCCCCCCTTTAAGTAAAGGTAGGATGGCAAAGGGGGGTCGGAATGCTTGAGAGTCGTTGATTTGGGTGCTCTAATCCTGGCCGCTCAAGAGATGCGTGCCCGATTTCGGACCCCCCCCCCCCNAAGGCAGAAAGGCAAGGGGGGTCTGAAATCGCTTGAGCGCCGCTGATCTAGGCACTCTAATCCTGGCCGCTCGAGAGATGTGCGCCCGATTTCGGACCCCCCCCCCTCTGCTTAAAGGTAGAATGGCAGGGGGGCTCTAGAATCCAATCACAACCGTAGATCTGAGCGCACATATTCTGGCCGCCCAGATTTGCTCGTTGCATATCCAAAAGGTGCATTTGCGCCCCAAACATAGGGTAAGTGGGTTTTTACCCTGCTTCTTCACATTTCATCCCCCCTTACAAGAAATGTCGCTAACAGTATCGTGTAGAAGATCATAGGCTTCCTTTATTAACCTCATGTTCAAAATTATACCAACGAATTATATTTGTAAAGAAGAAGGATGGATCGTGGAGACTTTGTATTGACCATCAATAATTAAACAAATGAGTGATAAGAAATCAATATATGTTGCTTACAATTGATGATTTGTTTGATCAAATGAAATGAACGAAGGTGTTTTTTTAAAGAGATTTAAAGTAGGGATATCATCAACTGAGCATAAAGGAAGAAGATAGTCCTGAGATGACATTAGGATGTGTTTTGGTCATTATGAATTTGTAATAGTACCCTTCGGATTGATGAATGCACCTGGAATATTTATGAGTTTAATGAATGAAGTGTTTCAATAGTATATTGACAAGTTTGTGCAAATGTTTTTTGACAATACATTGATATATTCCATAACACTGGAGGAGCACTAAGAATATCTAAGACAAGTATCACAATATCTTAAAGAGCATAAACTGTATGGAAAACTTTCTAAATTGTCATTTTATTAATCAATTATTAATTACTTGAAACATAATTTTAGGAGAAAGAATTACATGGACAAAAAGAGGGGAGGAATCATTTCAAAAAATTAAGGGATTATTGACCACTCCTATTTTGAGGGTACCATATATGGATCATGACTTTCTAGTATGTACATAGAAATAATTACATAAGTGAAATAATTACATAAGTATTAAGAATTTGGAGGCATTATTTAGTTGAAAAAAAAAATGAGTTGAGCATATATCATCACGTGCTTCAACACATATTTACCCAAAGTAATTTAAATACTAAGCAAAATAAGTGGTTAGAATTATTAAATTACTATAATTTTGATATATCATATACATTTAAGGAACAATAAATATAGAATGTAATATGTTTTTTAGGTCATAGTTCACTTATTTTCTCAATTGTCATTGAAGACTAATTTGCGAGATAAAATGTTGAAGAAGTTTGGTACAAAGAAATAAAACTTAAAAATTAGAGAATGAAATGATGAAAATTTTAAAACATTATGGATGTACATTGGATGACTAGGACATGTTAATTTTTGTACCACTAAATGGATATTTACAACATTTTTACCTAAACTCAATCATTCAATCCATATATTAATAATCAATATTAAAAAATCAAGTTACATTAGGATATACAAAAATATTAATACATTTTTACATTAAACAATAGTTTTAATAATTCAAAATTAAAATTTCTAAAATCTATTTTATGACAAAACTAAAAAATATTTAAATCTTGAAATATTTAACTTCCTAACAAATTACTTAATAAAATATTTACTTAAAATGTAACTCCATCATCATTGAAATCTTTATAAAACATGTTATTGATCTATAAAAATATAGAAATCATAGCTCCGTCATCATTAAATTCTATAAAAAGCCTATTATTCCTCCATAAAAATCATAGAATTCAGAGTATTCTCACCCAAACCTAAAACCTATTAGTAATTACACCTATATTGTAAATAAGTTGTCCCAAAGATTTACCAAAATTTCACAGCCTTCCTTCTCTGGTAACCAAACGATGAATATATCTGATCTCTTAACTTATAAATTTGTCTCGCTCCTTGCATCTATGATTCCCAAACCAGCTTTGCATATATCTAATCTCTTGGCTCATATCTGTGTGTCATCGAAATGAGCATGAAGTTCTAAGTGCTCTAAGAACTTAAAAAAAAAAAGGCCCATGAAAAGGTACAAATGACATTTTTTTAATCTTTAAAATTAGAATTTAAAACCGGTGCAAGATTAAACAACACATATATGAGCTTTTATTCATCTCTTAAATTTTCAACGAAGGTTAACGAATATTGTCATCATTTGTAAAGATTTGTTCTGCGTATTAATCATTATATAGTAGAGACGAATCATCAAAACCAAATTTATTTTGTTACTGTTATGTTCAATATGCATATCATAATGATGCAGGAGCATCGTAAGTAGCCAGCCAAGTGAGCATGAAGGCGGAATACAGCTGGAGGAGCGCAACACACATTTTGCACATTTTGAAATGTTTTTGAAAAATTAATGAACAGATGTTAATGTAGTAGTTAAGGGAAACATACTTGCATGTTGTAAATAGATCTTGAGCGATTTGTTCTCATCTATCAATGTAAAAGGCATTTAAGCTCAGTTAATGAAGGTAGGTAGATTTGAATTCATAGATTAGACAGTTAAAGCGTAGGAGGGAGAATGGATATAGACACCCTCGCCTTTGTATCATAAATTTTTTTGTTGTTGTATCATTAGAACAGAAGAAGAGAGTTTTCACAAGCTGTTGCGTTGTAGCAGAGAGTTGTAGAAAAGAACCCATGTAAAGGATCACTTGAGTTAATATATGAAGCTTTGACTCAGATTTCATGGTGTTATGATGTTTGTTGTTTACATATGCTGAATGGTATGCTTACAGTTGTTTTATTCTCTCTATTATGCATTTGTTATGATCCTATGCTGTGTTGAATGTATGATTTCATGTTAAATGTATGAAGTCTGAGAGAGAAAGAGAATGAGTTTCAATTGTTTCTCATCCTGAGAGAGTTCCTTCAAGGAGTGCAGTGAAACATCCGCAAGGTGTGCGTTGACAAGGGTTCTGAGTTTTATCTCAGAAAGCTCAGGAGGGATACCATTGTTCTCATTCCGGCAGAAGTGCAGGTGAAGCACAGAAACCATGTAAGGTGTGCAAAGGCTAGTTGAGGCCTTAGAACTTATCAACTAAGGTTGAAAGGTTGAAGGACTGTTGTTGCAGAAAGTGCACAGAGTCGAAAGATCAAATTCCCAGGAGTATTTGAAATATTGCCGCAAGGAGTGTGTGCAGGAGTCCTTCTAGAGACTCGAGTTTAAAAGTGAAATATCGGGAGGGATAACACCTTTGAACACTTCAAAAGAAGACAGATATCGAAACACTTCAAAGGGAGATGAGGAAGAAAAATCATCGCGCAGAAGGTTAAGTTTCGGGGGAAGAACATTGGCTCATTTCACAGAGATTCTTGAGGAAGAAATCGAACGATCGAAATTCTCCATGGAGAACATGCGAAGTTGCGAGGACCGTAGGATCCAGAGGAGTTGCAGGGTGGATAAGGGTTGGACGAACCCATTACGTTGGTGTCAAGGATCAATGAAGACCGTCGATCGTGGTCAGTTTGGGCCACCAGATCATTTCGCGAACTCGGGGTTCGTGAGTTTGGAGGTGGAAGACCAAACTCTTGGAGTCACGAAGTCCCAAGTTCCGAGAAGTGGAGGAAGAGATCCAGACCATTGGATCCAAGCCGTGGGAGAACTGTCAGATCTGAATCTTCATGGGGTATCGCATATCGTGAGTTCGGAGGATAGACCCAATCCTTTGATTGTGTGAATTCCCGAGTAGCAAGAAGTAGGAGCAACCATCGGATCATGACCTCTTCGCTTTATCACATATCGGGGTTTCAGAGGTTGGGAGGAATCAGTTTCGACTGCAGAAGTTGTGAGGAGATGAGGGCCGAAATCTCGGGTGAGCACGTCGTGCGTCCATCAAGTGGGGACCGCATGGTGGACAAGTGGACACTCGTCGCTTGGGAAGGAGTCAACACCTGTTGACTTCTCGTGCTTCGGTTTCTTGTAAGAAAGGAGCACAAAGGCTCAACAACTCAAGTCGCGAAGTTGCGAGTTCTGAGAAGCGCTGAAGGAGTCAAACCTTCTCTGAGTTTCGTGTCTCGGCGTTTTGTAAGAGAAGGGCCCAGAGGTTCAACCTTCCAACTCGCGAGTTGCGAGTGAGACTAGTGCTTAGCCCTAGTCGGTGGTTACACATGGAGGGAGCTAACAGGGAGGAGCCATACCCCATCGCATCTCGGGTATCGACGTTTGCTGAAGAAAAGTCGAGGGTCTTCGACCCGCGAACATGCGAGTTGCGAAAGGCTTTTGCACAAGGAACAGGTCGTGGTCATATGGAAGTGTAAGGATCACGCCTAGAGTTAAGTTGGACAGGGCGGGTGTTTTCTGGAAGGACCTGTGGATACACTCTTGTGTGTGTGACAATTTCCCGTAGGGAAATTGAAGAGTCAATCTAACTCAGAGGAGAATTAGAATGATCCTATGCGGGTCTTAGCCTGAGGGTTGGGGTCGGCACCAGTTGTGGTATCAGAGCACAAAACAAGTCTTTGCTTTCTATAGTAGGGAAAAGAAAAAAAAAAAAATTCAGCCATGCCGTCGAGAAGAAGAGATAGACCAATGCTTGATCCAGTAGTGGAAAGAGAAATGCGTGAGTTATGTGCCAGGCTTGATGCCATGGAGACAACACAGAGGTGCACATTTGACGCTGGGGATATCAACGAAGCTGAAAGTGAAAACGAAGCTGGACATGAAGGAGAAGAAGTCGCAGTCGAAAATGCTGCAGACGAATGCCTATTCAGGACTGTTGCAAGGATAGGTGCTAGAGAAAAAATGGACATTCCAGTGTATGAGGGTAACCTAGATGTTGAAGAGCTTCTAGACTGGATTAGAGCTCTAGATAAATACTTCGACTATGAGGATGTCGAGGAAGACAAGAAAGTCAAACATATCGTTACTAGACTTAAAGGGCATGCAACCCTATGGTGGGATGAACTGCACGCTGACAGACGCTGCAAAGGCAAGCAAAAAATCAAAAGTTGGGATAGAATGGTTGCAAAGATGAAAGCCAAATTTATACCCAAGGATTATCAGATCACTCTGTTTCGGAAGATGCAAAATTTGAGACAGAAGCTGATGTCAGTGAAGGAATACACTGAAGAGTTCTACAGGATAAACATCAGAGCAGGTCATCGAGAAAGCGATGATGAAAAAGTTGCCAGGTACATGAATGGTCTATGATATGAAATTCAAGATGAGATGAGCATGATGACTATGCGAAATGTGGAAGATGCTTATCAGATGGCTCTGAAAGCTGAAGAGAAACTGAGTCGAAAGCAAGGTCAAAGAGGTCAAGGCAGAAGTCAGGCCAGAGGCAAAAAAATTGCCCAAGACAGAACTTAGAGACCTAAAGAAGAGGGAAAGAAACCTCAATATCAACATGAGAGAGGAGGAAGCTCACAAAGAGGGCAATATGCTGATAGAAATACTTTTCCTCGAGCCAAAGGAAGAGGAAGAGGCAGAGGTGGTGAAGTAAAATGTTTTGTCTGTGGAAAGATCAAACATAAATCCTATGAGTGTCCAGATAAGAAGATAGATGGTGGTGAAACTGACATTGCCAAAGCTCAAGGACAGAATGTGGAGATAGAAGATGCTGAGGGCAGAAGATCTTTGATGATGAGGAAAGTTCTCTCGAAGCCAGAGAAGGAGGCAGAGAACCCAGCCCAAAGAAACAGTCTGTTTCAGATTGATTACAAAACTAAAGACAGAGTATGCAAAGTCATAGTGGACAGCGGTAGCACAGACAATATCGTATCTACAGAGATGGTAGAAAATCTAGAGCTGGAGACTGTTGTACATCCAAGCCCATACAGAGTTTCATGGCTACAAAAAGGACATCAGGTAAATGTCACTTAACCATGTTTAGTTGAATTTAAAATAGGGGGATATAAGGATGAAATATTATGTGATGTTAGTCCCATGGATGTTTGTCATCCATTGCTGGGTAGATCGTGGCAATATGATAGGAACATGATTCATGATGGAAGAAAGAACACGTATACCCTGGACAAGAATGGGAGGACGCACATGTTGTTGCCGATTAAAAACCAAGAGGTGAAAACAGAGATGAGAAACACTATACTTCTCATGAGTGGGAAGGAACTTCTTAAGGAGGTGAAGAAGAAGGAAGACACACAATTTATTGTGGCCAGGAAGCTTAAAATTGTGTTAACCAGTACAAGGATAGATGATTTACCAGAAGAAATTCAGAAGTTGTTGGGAGAGTTTGTTGATATAGTAGTGGACGAACTACTTTGTTCATTGCAACCTATCAGGAGTATAATCCATCACATCGATCTTATACCTGGAGCCAGTTTACCAAACAAAGCCGCGTATAGGTTGACGCCGCAGGAAAATGAGGAAGTCAAGAGGCAGGTCCAAGACTTAATTGACAAAGGATTGATTAGAGAAAGCTTGAGTCCATGCGTTGTTCCAACAGTGCTCAGCCCAAAGAAAGATGGAGGCTGGAGGATGTGTACAAACTCAAGGGCAATCAATAAGATTACCATCAGATACATATTTCCATTGCCAAGGATGGATGACTTGATGGATTGCTTGAGTGGAGCAAGATTTTTTTCAAAGGTTGATTTGAAAAGCGGGTATCATCAAATTCAAATGAGAGAAGGTGATGAATGGAAGAAAACATTCAAGACAAATGAAGGGATATACGAATGGCTTGTCATGCCATTTGGCTTAACGAATGCACCCAGTACTTTCATGAGACCGATGAACGAAGTTCTGAAGGATTTCATAGGGAAATTCGTAATTGTATATCTTGATGATATATTAATTTTCAGCAAGACTGAAGCATAGCACTTAAGGTATTTAGCTGCAGTGATGAGGAGATTACAGCAAGAGAAATTGTTGATTAATATGAAGAAATCATCATTTATGAGGATAGAACTCATTTATTTGGGTTTTGTTATCTCTGCGAATGAGTTGAAGATGGATCCCGAAAAGGTAAATGTGATTAAGAATTGGCCATCACCAAAAAATGTGTTTGAAGTTCGAAACTTCCATGGTTTGGCAAGTTTCTACAGGAAATTCATCTGAAACTTCAGTGGAATTAGCGCACCAATGATGGATACGGTGAAGAAAAGACACAAATCTTTTCACTGGACAGAAGAAGCAGAGAAGAGTTTCAATCTGCTGAAGAAGATCACGGAGCAACCAATTCTGGTTTTGTCAGATTTTAGCAAGACATTCTAGGTCAAGTGTGACGTGAGTGGATTTGCAATTGGAGCGGTCTTGAGCCAAGACAACAGGCCGATCACATACTTCAGTGAAAAACTGAATGAAGCGAAGATTAAGTACTCAACATATGACAAGGAATTCTATGCAGTCATACAAGCACTGAAGAAATGGAGACATTATTTGGTTCCCAAAGAGTTTGTTTTGTACAGTGATAATCATGCTTTACAATTCGTGACTCAACAGGAGAAGTTGAACCAAAAACATGTTAAATGGATTGAATTCATGCAGAATTTTACTTTTGTGACTAAGCATATTTCTGGAACTGCTAACAAAGTTGTTGATGCTTTGAGCAAGAAATGTTTGCTTATGCAGGAATTCAGAGTCAAGACTTTGGGTTTTGATAACCTCAAAGAAATGTATAGGGATGACCCAGATTTTAAGGAGGCATATGAGGCATCTGAGAATCCAGTTCTCAGGGACAGAAGCCAATGGATCGAGTATATGATCCAGGATGGGTTATTATTCCAGAGCAATCATCTATGTATTCCAAAATGCTCCATGAGGGAGAACCTATTGAAGGAAAAACACAGCGGAAGATTGGTCGGGCACTTTGGTCATGATAAGACGTTCTCAAAATTGAATGGCTTATATTTTTGGCCAGGGATGAGGACATATGTTAAGAAATTTGTGGACAGATGCAGGATTTGTCATCACACAAAAGGGAAAAGACAGAACACAGGGTTATATCAACCATTACCCATACCAGAAAGGCAGTGGGACGCAATGAGCATGGATTTTATATTGGGACTGCCAAGAACACAAAGAGAATGTGATTCAATCTTTGTGGTAGTCGATAGATTTTCAAAGATGGCACATTTCATACCATGCCAGAAAACCATTGACGCAACTCATATTGCGAACCTGTTTTTCAAGGAAGTCGTCAGACTTCACGGCTTACCAAGGAGTATTGTGTCTGATCGGGATACTAAGTTTGTAGGACATTTTTGGAGGACCTTATGGAAAAAGCTGGGGACAAGTTTGTCTTTTAGCTCAGCATATCATCCTCAAACGGATGGGCAGACAGAAGTCGTGAACAGAAGCTTGGGAGACTTGTTAAGGAGCTTAGTGACTAAACACCACAGTTAGTGGGATCACATTCTGCCACAGGCAGAATTTTCTTACAATGACTCGCTCAACAGAAGCACAGAACAAAGTCCATTCCAAATTGTATATGGAATGCAGCCAAGGCGAGTTTCTGAATGGAAAGATTCAGAACAAGCTAAATTCAGGAGTGCTAGTGCAGAGGACTTTGCAAAAGAAATGAAGGAGCTTTACTGCCGAGTTAAGGAGCGATTGCAGAGTTCAAGTCAAGAATACAAGTGGAGAGTAGATCAACACAGGCCAGAACTTCAATTTGAAGTTGGTGATCTGATTCTTGCACATATGAGGAAGGAAAGGTCCCCAAAGGGAACGTATAATAAACTGAAGATGAAAAAGATTGGACCGTGCAAGGTCATAAGGAAATTTGGGGCAAACGCATATGAGATTGAATTATCCGATGGGATAGGAATCTCACCGATATTCAATGTTGCGGATTTGTACCCTTACAGAATTGAAGAAGCAGTAGTAGAAAATGAACAGAAAGAGGTTCAATGGAAAAAACAAATGCCTGTAGCTGAAAAGCCACAGATGGAAAGTATAATTGACAAGAGGGTCAGCAAAAAGACCAGGAGAAAAGAGTATTTTGAGAACTTGGTCAAGTGGAAAGGACACCCAGTTGAAGATGCCAGTTGGGAAGATGAAACAAAAATCCATAAGCATGGACAGACCGTGCAAGAGCTCATGAACATGAGTTTATGAATATTTTCAAGCGAGGAAGTATGATGCAGGAGCATCGTAAGTAGCCAGCCAAGTGAGCATAAAGGCGGAAGACAACTGGAGGAGCGCAACACACATTTTGTACATTTTGAAATGTTTTTGAAAAATTAATGAACAAATGTTAATGTAGTAGTTAAGGGAAACATACTTGCATGTTGTAAACATATCTTGAGCGATTTTCTCTCATCTGTCAATGTAAAAGGCATTTAAGCCCAGTTAATGAAGGTAGGTAGATTTGAATTCATAGATTAGACAGTTAGAGCGTAGGAGGGAGAACAAATATAGACACCCTCGCCTTTGTATCATAAATTTTTTTGTTGTTGTATCATTAGAACAGAACAAGAGAGATTTCACAAGATATTGAGTTGTAGCAGAGAGTTGTAGAGAAGAATCCATGTACAAGAGCACTTGAGTTAATATATGAAACTTTGACTCAGATTTCACGGTGTTATGATGTTTGTTGTTTGCATATGCTGAATGGTATGCTTACAGTGGTTTTATTCTCTCTGTTATGCATTTGTTATGATGTTATGTTGTGTTGAATGTATGATTTCATGTTAAATGTATGAAGTTTGAGAGAGAAAGAGAATGAGTTTCAATTGTTTCTCATCCTGAGAGAGTTCCTGCAAGGAGTGCAGTGAAACATCCGCAAGGTGTGCGTTAACAAGGGTTCTAAGTTTTTTCTCAGAAATCTCAGGAGGGATACCGTTGTTCTCATTCCAGCAGAAGTGCAGGTGAAGCACGAAAACCGTGTAAGGTGTGCGCAGGCTAGTTGAGGCCTTAGAACTTATCAACTAGGGTTGAAAACTTGAAGGACTGCTGTTGCAGAAAGTGCACAGAGTCGAAAGATCAAATACCCAGGAGTATTTGAAAGATTGCCGCAAGGAGTGCATGCAGGAGTCCTTCTAGAGACTCGAGTTTAAAAGTGAAAGCTCATGAGGGATAACACCTTTGAACACTTCAAAGGAAGAAGGAGATCGAAACACTCCAAAGGGAGAGGAGGAAGCGAAACCATCGCGCAGAAGGTTAAGTTTCGGGGGAAGAACATTGGCTCGTTTCATAGAGATTCTTGAGGAAGAAATCGAACGGTCGAAATTCTCCATGGAGAACATGCAAAGTTGCGAGGACCATAGGATCCAGAGGAGTTGCAGGGTGGATAAGGGTTGGACAAATCCATTACGTTGGTGTCAAGGATCAACGAAGACTGTTGATCGTGGTCAGTTTGGGCGACCGGATCATTTCGCGAACTCGGGGTTCGTGAGTTTGGAGGTGGAAGACCAAACTCTTGGAGTCGCGAAGTCCCAAGTTGCGAGAAGTGGAGGAAGAGATCCAAACCGCTGGATCCAAGCCGCGGGAGAACCATCAGATCTGAATCTTCATGGGGTATCACATATCGTGAGTTCGGAGGATAGACCCAATCCTTTGATTGTGTGAATTCCCGAGTAGCGAGAAGTAGGAGCAACCGTCAGATCAAGACCTCTTCGCTTTATCGCGTATTGGGGTTTCGGAAGTTGGGAGGAATCAGTTTCGACTGCAGGAGTCACGAGGAGCCGAGGGCCGAGGTCTCGGGCGAGCACGTGGCGCGTCCATCAAGTGGGGACTGCATGGTTGACAGGTGGACACTCGTCGCCTAGGAAGGAGTCAAAACCCTGTTGACTTCTCGTGCTTGAGGTTCTGATAAGAAAGGAGCACAAAGGCTCAACAACTCAAGTTGCGAAGTTGGGAGTTCCAAGAAGCGCTGAAGGAGTCAAACCTTCTCTGACTTTCGTGTCTCGAAGTTTCGTAAGAGAAGGGCGCAGAGGTTCAACCTTCCAACTTGCGAGTTGCGAGTGAGAATAGTGCTTAGCCCTAGTCGGTGGTTACGCATGGAGGGCGCTAATAGGGAGGAGCCATACCCCATCGCATCTCGGGTATCAGCATTTGCTGAAGAAAAGTCTTGGGTCTTCGACCCGCGAACACGCAAGTTGCGAAAGGCGTTTGCACAAGGACCAGGTCGTGGTCATATGGAAGTGTAAGGCTCGCGCCTGGAGTTAAGTTGGACAGGGCGGGTTTTTTCAGGAAGGACCTGTGGATACACTCTTGTGTGTGAGAGAATTTTCCGTAGGGAAATTGAAGAGTCAATCTGACTCAGAGGAGAATTAGAACGATCTTGTACGGGTCTCAGCCCGAGGGTTGGGGTCGGCACCACATAACCACTTTGCTTTCTGAATAAAAATATTAAGAGAAAAACCCATATCTAGTTATATGTAAAGTCCTATCAAGCATTTTAAAATGAAATCGGAGATAACTTAAGTTGCAAAGAACAACATAATAATTAACAAGCCATGAACAATACAAGTCATACTGAAAATCCCTAGTCTGTCTAAACTGAAGTCTTTATTTAGGAGTCCATCCATTGGGTGCACAACCATCCATTGGGTCTGATGAAACATACATATAATTTGATATAGTGGACTTATCAGACACAAATCGGAGGGACTGCTATTATTAAAGAGACTATATTGAATCACTTGTGGTAGCTGCAAGTACCGCACTGGTAGTTTGGCCCGCACTTGTAGTCGTTGTTCTCCATAGATACAACTCCACCATGCCTGTTAACATCATATCCAAAAGATATTCAGTTATTGTATCATCCTAAAACCATAAAAACAAAATCTATAACAACGTATAGAAATAACGCAGTACCCCATCTCATAGTTGGTCTCCACAATACCGTCCATCTGGAAGCCCTGCTTCTTGATGTGGAACAGAACAATCCAAACATGGAACGAGCTTAGTCCTAGTTAGACTCGAACTCATGACGAGCAGCATGAAATTGGAAAAGAAAAAGAAGAAAATTTGATAGGAATTGAGATGAAAACGCTAAAAAGAAAAGAGTAGACAACATACGGGCACTGGGTTTTGTCAGCGCAGTCACAATTTGCGCAATCGGTCGACATGTTGGCAAGAAAATGACAAAGAAAGAAGAAGAAGCTACTTCACTGCTAAGTTCTAAATTATCAAATACCGCTCCCTGCTTGTCAATCTATGTGCACCCAGTCATATATATAGGGCAGGCCACCACCGGAAAAAAATGCATGTGAGGCACCGACGAGAAATATGGAATCACGGCTTCGGGAATGGTGCTGGGGACCCACCTCAAATGTGACGAAGCGAGCCAGTGCCTTCTAAGCCCAATAAAGTGAAGCAGGCGCATCATGTACCAGGTACTGCGTACGAAGACAAATCTAACATTATTTTGGTGGGTTCCAGATCTTATTTGTATGGCGCGCTTCTACGTCCTGTAGAAATCAAACATTATTGTAGTGGGACATCTCCGAGGAGTTTCCAAATCACTCTAGGCAGAAGTTCGATGGTTTATCTAAAAATAATAATGATGGCCTCCTGTTTTTCTATGGCAACCATGGACGAATGATGCTCAAACAGGATCACTCTACATGATGGTGCGCAGATTCAATGGTTTATAGTCGAGATGGCGAGTGGCAATAATTATTTTATTCATGAAGTCATGGTTTCTTTATTCCAAACCACATTTGGAGTATTATTGTATCCACGAAGTCATGGTTTCCTAATTTCATATCAAATTTAGAGTCATCATCACATGTTACACGTCATAACTTAAAAATAATATTACCTTTTTTATTGACTAATATTAATATTAAGCATCATTATGTAGTAAATCAATCATTAATCAACTTAATACTTGGTGTTGTTTTTTTCTTTATCACTTGGTTTTTGAATTTATTTTGAGTCATTATCACATGTCACACTTCACAAATTTACAATTTTAGGTTAATATGTTTTTAAGTGTATTTTGACTATCGGTAAGATTTGGATAATCTTATTTACATGGGTTTAAAGATACGAGATATGAAATCTTTAATTTATGTTTATATTTATGTTGGTTTGAATAAATGGATTTTTAGTTTATATTTATATTTATGTTGGTTTGAATAAATGGATTTTGACGAAGATTATTAAAGTATGAATATATTACTTTTAAATATATAAATTTTAATTTGATTATTGATATGTCTTAATTATTATAAGAAAGTTATGTTAAAAAGTTAGTTTCAGTTTGCATGATATTCAATTAAGGGATTTAGAGTAGGATGTTTTAAATATTGTGAAGCAACTAAGTTTATATATGAAATTTTTGGTATTTAAAATTTGTAATTAATTTTTTTATATAAATAAAATATTAAAATTAAATTTTAATTTTAAATTTACAAAGGTTAAAATGTTAAAAATTAAATCATAAAAAAATAGAATAGATTATGTATTTTTATAATAATATTGATAAAATAAAATAATAATCCATCAAAATTTTTATAAATTTTAAAAGATGTTATTAGATTTCAATGAGTACACTTACCTCATATTTTGACAACTTTAAATTTTTCTTAGTTTATCCTTGTTTATCTAACATACACTTTGAACAATAGTTTCAAGTTATTTTCATAAGACTTTTCAAAAACAATTAAATAAAAAACAGTTTATCCTTGTTTATCTAATACACACTTTATCCTTGTTTATCTAACACACTTTAAACAATAGTTTCAAGTTATTTTCATGACACTTTTCAAAAACAATTAAATAAAAAAAAACATACACTTTGAACAATAGTTTCAAGTTATTTTCATAAGACTTTTCAAAAACAATTAAATAAAAAACAGTTTATCCTTGTTTATCTAACACACACTTTATCCTGGTTTATCTAACACACACTTTAGACAATAGTTTCAAGTAAATAAAAAAAAACAATGGAGATTTGAGTTATGGAAACTTCTTATTAGGATTTTCGCTAAAATAATATGAGAAATACAACATGATGTTAATAATAAAGACATTATTGCAACAACCATTATTAAGTTATTAACCTACTCACGAGAACAACATTGTTAACATCATCATTAAAATATGAATAAAATCAAATGTCCTTGACAAGGAAACACTCAACAAAATTGCAATATAAAATGATAAATGCTAAATAGTGATGTGGATATTTCGAGACCAAAGTGAAATGAGTCAATGATAAATGCTTAGTGATGTGGATATTTCTCAGTCTCGAAGAAGGGTACATGCCCAATAGTGAGTCTAAGTTGGAAGTGTGTGTTCAAGAAAGCTCATAGCATAAAATTGGAGTTATGTGCCTAAAGTGTGTACCACAAGTGTGAAAGTTGGTTTGTGTATGTTGTTTTCCAAGAATATATTTTATTTGTATGCAAAATTTTCTCATCTTTTTATGAATATTTAATATCACAAAAAATATATATCATGTAGGGGAGTAATGATTGAGGAATAGGAGATTTTATGTTCAAGGATAAATTTACATTGAATTTAGCCAAATTTTTAAATATAGTTAGAATTCCACCAGGATCTAAATTCCATGTATAATGAAACTTTGCTATTGAAAAATTTATCCCACTCTAAATCAACCAAAATACTTAAAAAATCAATTAAAAAACCTAATCAAATACAACCATAACTTCTTAAACAAGGTTGTGTAGTCCCTGCCAACTAGGCTAGAAAGCAAAATGTGGAAAATGGGGTTGAATTGTAAATGAAATGAAGTGTTCGGTGCAAAATGTATACCACAGAAATGTTGTGTGCAACATGTATATCACGGATAATGGGGCAAAAACAAATGACGCTTGGCAAGTAGAGCACCATCTATTTTTTGAAAGTATATAGCAAACATAAATTTTTTGAAAGTATATAAGAAACGACAAATTTGTTGAGAGTGGAAGAATAAATTTGGAAATTTAAATGCATTTGCCATATGGAGGGGTGAAAGATAAAAATATATGAAGACATAAAATTAAAAGGAGATAAGAAATATAAAAATTTAAATGCATTTGTGAACATGGGGTATAAGTAAATGATGTTTGCATTGTAGATCACCATTTATTTTGAAATATATAAAAAAATAAAATTCTGTAACATATAAAAAATTAAATGCAATTGTCATACAAACTGGTGAAATATAAGAATAAAAATCTGTAACATATTAAAAATTAAATGCATTTGTCATATAGACTGGTGAAAGATAAGAATAAAGTTTGTAACATATAAAAATTTAAATTCATTTTTATTTGAAATATGTCAAAAAAAAAAGTTTGTTACATATTACTGGCAATTTTGAAATATACAAAGAAATTAATGTTTGTTACATATAAACTGGAATTTCAATGCGTTTGTTATGTAGACTAGGATTGGGGATCTCGCGGACCATTACAGAAATATGTACAAGAAACAAGATTGTGGAAAGAAGATTGAGTGCAATACCTGCAAAAAAAAGTAAATGGAAAGGTATAAGTGTTTGCCTATACATTTGTATTTAAGAAACTGGAATAACTGGGTTGATAAACAAAGCAGGATGTGATCAGTAAACTTACAGTGAGGGTACATATGAGCCCTTTGGCTATTTTATTGAGGCTATTGTTTCATTGATGTCATCGATGACTACGGTTTCAAGGATGTCCTCGACGACTGCTGGAATGTTGACAACTGCCTGTTGCCTTTCGTCGTCGGCCTGTTTCAATTGCCTTTCGAGCCATTCTTCAATGTAGCTTTTCATTGGGGCGACATTGATCTCATTCCGGATTTTTATGTTGAAAAGATCGTTTTCTAATTCCCGGAAGTCGATAGAAAGATTACAGAGAGACTAATGAATTTCCTCATTTTGTACTGCATATTTGACTAGCC
>SNQJ01S0110113.1:0-29071 GCA_010110895.2 Picea sitchensis
TAATCAATCCTTAAACCACCAAACTATTATGAAAAATCAACCACCCAAGTACTTGATATTTGAAATAAGTGTGGGACTTCCAAATCCCTTGACATTGCATGGTCTGTCTCTAGGCATAACGTATGAGAACAAACATGAAGTTAAGCTAGAGGGACCATCAGGCTACACGGTAGTTACAATCTAATGTAACCATGAATATAGATGAGACCATCCATAAAATACATATAATAATGCAAGTATTCATGAATATTTGCAAGTTGGGGGTTCTTTTGGTTCTATCCAGTTAGCTCTCAAGTAGGTCTTATAAATATTTGTTCTAATAGATATGTTGATATCTCTCTTTGAAAAGAAAGGTGCATTGATGGAGAATTCTAAACGAGGACCAAGTTCCACCTCTCAATGGGAATGAGGATGTGCTCCAATCAATTGCTAAGGGTTATGCTACATTATTATACAAACAACATTGTGAATAAATCCTCATCACAATCGTTAATTTCCTCACCTAGTTAGAGATGAACAATGAGGGAAGATGATGGGTCAATCAAAAAAGGGAAGGGAATCAGTGTTGTCTGACAAGATAAATGGTGAAAGACAATCAGTATTGTGAAAGAACCTAACAACTTTAGAGAATCCTTCTTTAGAACCTGAAATAATGGATGGATTGAAATAAGGGAGAAAAAAGGAAAAGAACAACTCTTCAAAATACATGATTACTCTTCCCTCAATGAATACGAAGAAGTGGCCTAAATGAAACCTAGATATAGGGTCATTTGAGGATTTTTCCATCTTTCAGTAAACATTTGAATCAAATAGTATGTATTAATGTCAAACTTGTAGTAAAACTAGTTTAAGGGTCAATTCTTGAATATTAGACCCTGTATCAGATTTGCATAGTTGTATGCTTACCATACAATCTTGTACATTATTCTATTTTTAAAGATTTTTTTTTACTTACTAGAAGAAAAGAACAAGGATGTAAAAAAACATAGGTATGGAACCTCTCATCATCACTCTCCTCCATGCAAATAAACTTGCTTAAAGCATAATGCTATTAATAATCAATTACAATCCTCTAGTAACTAAATGATTGATCAAGGACTATTGTATGTGTAAGAAACATGAAAATTATGATGATCAAGTACACTATAGCAATCTAATAGCACACACCAACACAATTATTTAAGTTAAAACATGATTATATTGAAGTGACTTCACTATAAATCTAAATTAGAATCACAATATACAAGAAAGGATGAAATATAGTTAACAAACTTATTTATTCAAATGATGATAAATATATAACAATATAAACTGAAAAATGATTCCATTCAACATCATTATTGCACAAACTATTGCAAATATTAGTATCAACAAAATATCATCATGGTCATAAACTTGAGCTATTGGAAAAAATGGCAATAAATTGGCAAGCATTAGAAATATAGAACAAGAAAAATATAAAATAAAAATGGGTTTTCACCTTTCATAGGATTTTTTGCATCCATCGAAGATATTTTAAAAAATATCACACAATAAATTAGGAATCATATACCATTTTGATGAATATATCACAATTTATCACAATATATCATTTAAATCGGTAGTGATAAAAGCATCAATGAATATAGCTAGACAAATGTGAGTTATTGGAGATAGACTTTTGCAATAGATCTAGACGAGTATCATACTAAAACAATTTATCTCATAGGAACTGCAAATAAAAGGAATCTTATTTACTTGTTGAATAAAGTGTAGCCCCTATTGAAATATGTAACACCCCATATTTGACCTTAGGCAGTTAGAAATTTGATTTTACTCATCTTAGTAATTCAATGCTTAGTAACTATTTGGGATCAGTTAAACTAATATAGACATTTGAGATTTGCATATATAAACCTATTTATGTGTTGCATAATGTTATTGTTACGGTTGTATGTTCATGATGACGATATTTATGTGATATGTTTAAACATGCTAATTTAAATGTGGAATTTATGTATATGGATACTAGTTCACAATTATGATATGAATGTATAACATATGTGAGGCATGGTGTAAATAAGTGTACATTTATTAATTTAATCTCAATATCAATATGGATTCTCATATGAAATTTTGTTATGTTTGTTCATGGATATGGGTATTAGTGAGCTAACCTATAGATTTATGAGTTATGTACTAGCCAAATGGTTGTCATGCTAAGGTAACTTGGATGTCGTGGACATTAGGACAATAGTGTGTACTATAAGTTTTACTTATGATTTCAAATATTGATATGATCTGTGGTAAGTGTGATTTTGACAGGATGTTGATGTAGGAGCATCACTCCACCTCAGCACACGCCAGTCAATTAACTCACATGGTGCACATTCAAGAAAGGGAGAAGCACCACCCTCTCATTTTTTCTTGAGAATCAAAAACATGATCCAGACATTTAATGAGGACAAGCTGGAAGAGCCAAGTTGTGCATTCACACAAGCTGGAGATAAGGTTGCCATTAAGTGGTTGACGACAGGAGGGATCTACATCCGATTTGGAGTAGATTTCCATCATTGTAATTTTCCCATTAGATAGGAATTTTGAATGGTGATTTGACACCACTAGTTTAGTTTACGAGGGAAGCTCGTCGAGCCCCTCTTGTATAAATATTTGTAGTGTATGTCCGATAGAAGCTGTTGGATTTTGATGAAAAATCATTGTAAGCCAATTTAGGGAGGTTGATGAGAGCCGAGACTCAACTGCAGTCCTGACTCATATTGTAATGAACATTCTACCATTAATAGAAAATGGCAGTTTTTCTTGTTATCAATTTCTGTGTACTAATGGATGTTGTGTTATGAATGTCATTTAGATGCATTTGAATTGTAGATGAATGTTAGAAATCATCTGCAGGAATAGAGATACAATTTTCTATCTGCGAGTGTGTTGAATTAAGTCTGGTTATCTAGGCTAAGTGCAAGGAGTGCATGACAGAGTGAGGAAACTTTGTGAGCTGACACAAGGAGTGCATATCTAAACTTAGTGGATTCATAAGAGAAACTGCCAAGAGGGCATACCAGGTTAATTCACAGACTCGGGAGGAAATTTCAAGGTGGTTAATTACCTTGGAAAGAAATACTGTGTAGGATTAAGCATAACTCAAAGTTACTGAACACTCTAAAACACTCTTCCAGGAGGGCATAGA
The DNA here is from genome assembly GCA_010110895.2 of Picea sitchensis. NCBI lineage: Eukaryota > Viridiplantae > Streptophyta > Pinopsida > Pinales > Pinaceae > Picea > Picea sitchensis. Next base: position 3,185 of record SNQJ01S0110113.1, read on the forward strand.
GCAAGTACAAGAGTGTACAAGAGCAACACTGTTAGAAGTGTTGGAATCCTTAAGAGAATCCCGAAATTACTGAACATTTTGAGGAAGGAAGGCTTTGCAAGAGTGCATCGACAAAGGAAAGGAGATGTCTTAAAATCTTCCGTAAGATAAGGGAGGAGCCGTCGAAGAATGAAGTTGAGCGCAAGGTGTGCACCAAAGATACTGTAATTCCATCTTACAAGCTCATGAGGAAGAACAAGAAATTGATAGGAGGGCATGAGGAAGTTCAAAGAGGAGCAGTGAACTTTGAAGGCTTTCAAGTCGAGCGAAGTTGCAGAAGAGTTTGTGTAGAACTCTACAAGGAGTGAAGAAGGAGTTCAAGAACAACCTAAGTCTCGAAATAAATAATTTGCGCTAAGTGTGCAAAAGGGGTCGAGGACTCGTTGAAGTCCCAAAGGCCGAAAAATCATCCATCGTCGGAGGAGGTAGGTGGCAGAAGATCGAGAGGTTCGGGAGCAGGAAATTTGGGAGGTTTTCCAGGAGAAAATAGAGATCTTTGTGAAGTCACGAGGCATGAAGTGATTCTGGACCATTGGATCCAGAAGGTATGCGGAAGAAATCCACGAATTTCGGAAGACGAACCCTTCGAGAAAAGTCAAGAGGAGAATACACGAAGAGCTGAGAGCCGAAGTAATCTTGGCCGTCCATTGAGATAGGACACATGGAGTTGGGATCCAAACTTTTTTTATTCATCAGTCATGAAGGACATAGTTGGGAGAAGAGAGGACTCGTGAAGTCTGAACTCATGAATTGATCACAGCCGTTAGTCATGAGAGGAACGTGGACCATAGATCGGGTCTCGAAGAATTTTCCAATTCAGGAATCAGGAAAAAAGAGAGTAATCAGCTCGCGAAAGTTTTGAAGTACGGGGCGTGAAGGGAGCTGGCCCATGGTTGAAGTCTGTGGTCACATCAAGGAGGGAGCCTAGCATAGAGAGCTAAAATCTATTGATGTTAAGAAGGATAGGGTCCGTGGGTTCCACACAACTTGTGCTGAGAAATTAAAGGGCCCGTGTCAAGTTAAATCGGTTCCATTAGGAGCCCGACAAACCATTCGGTTCGGTGACTTGAACAATCCTTGACCAGGAGGTCGAGAAGCCCCTCAGGAGGGGGAAAAGGGGGTGTCTATGCCTTCAAGTGGTATCATATCTTGTTTTGTCTATATATCGTAGGAAAAGGAGATATCAAAGCTAAGGCATAATTGATTTTTGTAGGTAAGAGGGATAGAGTGTGATGCAATGTTGAAGCTGTTGCAAGGTGTGTAGAAGATTTTAAACAACCAGGTGGGATGCAGGTGAAGAAAGATGGTCATTGGAAGTCATGAGCACGGTCAAGGGAGAGTCTTCCCATAGAAAATAAAAGCAGAGATAGACAAGGAGCTTAGTGAAATACAAGCCCATATGGAGATGCTGCCATTCAAGATGCAATAGGAGGCAAGGGTACGTTGGAGGTATGAATGGCCCTTGAAGAGAACAACTAAATGGCCCATTCAGAAGATGTTGACCAGAAGGTAGAAAAAGGTGTTAAAAAGGTGGCTGAGGTATGTTGAAAGTCTCAGTGACGAGGGAAAGAGATTTGGCAAGAGTCTCATAGGTTGCCAGGTGGGAAATGAAAATGGATCAGTGGATCTCATAGACTGCCGGGTGAGTAGAGGAGACATCCCAATTTTACAAGTGGGAAAGGGAGAAGAAATGAGCTCATCTGAGAGTTCACATCAGAGGGTGTTGACATATGAGGAGGAGACAGAAGAAAGACCTCGTTCAAATGAATATTCACGTGGAATTATGAGTCGTGTGAATGAATATGATGAGAAGCTGAAAAATTTCGTCACAAAGGAGGAGGATTAGAGGATTGTTCTGATCATAGGAGGAATCAAGGTATTCCTACCAAGTAGCCAAGGAGAGGTGAGCACATACGTTGTGGGTGCAACAGAAGGACAACAAGCTAAGACCGTCGTGAAGGAGGAGGAGAAGATACTGAGATCTGTCCCCGTCGAGGAGTGCCCAGTTGAGTTACTCAATCAGTGGGAATTGGATTTAAAGGCACTGGAGGATTGGTTAGATAGTATAGAACCAGAAGGTGGCTACCATAAGATATCCATGCGAGAGGAAACACACCAGCATGAGGAGAACTTGTTGGAAGTTGGAATGGGACTAGCCAAAGAACTGATAGCATATAATCTGTCAGGGGGAGAAGCTGAGAAACAACTCAGTGATGAGAAGTCTGTAGAGGTGGAAGCTACAACTGAGTGGCAAGCTAATACCACAAGATACGAGGAGGATAGTATGGGATATCAATGTGATTTACCCATTGACAAGGAGAAAGTGCAACAAGTTAGTCTACAAAGGAAGAGTCAGTCGATGGAACAACTGGATGAGGTGGTTGAGGAGATAAGGAAGCTGATGTTAGGGTCGGAAGAGGAAGCAATCAACAAGGAGAAGCTCAATAGAAGGAATCTTGCATGAGTAGCAGGGAAGATGCATGAGCAGAAGCAATGAAGCAGAGGAGCCGAAAGAAAGCTCCAGGAGAAATTTTGGGATCCAAGAGGATTTCAACCACGCTGGAAAGCTCATGAGCATGAGCTCATGATTTTTGTTTCCATGGACTATGATTCAGGAGCATCGCTCCACCTCAGCACACACCAATCAATTAAATCGCATGGTGCACATTCAAGAAAGGGAGAGGCACCGCCCTCTCATTTTTCCTTGAGAATAAAAAGCATGATCCAAGCATTTAATGAGGACAATCTGGAAGAGCCAAGTTGTGCATTCACACAAGATGGAGATAAGGTCACCATTAAGTGGTTGACGGCAAGAGGGATCTACATCTGATTTGGAGAAGATTTCCATCATTGTAATTTTCCCATTAGATAGGCATTTTGAATGGTGATTTGACACCATTAGTTTAGTTTGCAAGGGAAGCTCATCGAGCCCCTCTTGTATAAATATTTGTAGTGTATGTCTGATATAAGCTGCTGGATTTTGATGAAAAAACATTGTAAGTCAAGTTAGGGAGGTTGATGAGAGTCGAGACTTAGTTGCAGTCCGAAATCATATTGTAATGAACATTCTACCATTAATAGAAAATGACAGTTTTTCCTATTATCAATTTCTGTGTAATGGATGTTGTGTTATGAATGTCATTTACATGCATTTTAATTGTAGATGAATGTTAGAAATCATCTGCAGGGATAGAGATAAATTTTCTATCCGCAAGTGTGTTGAATTAAGTCTGGTTCTCTAGGCTAAGTGAAAGGAGTGTGCAACAGAGTGAGGAAAATATGTGGGTCGATGCAAGGAGTGCGTATCTGAACTCAGTGGATTCAGAAGAGAAACTTCCAGGAGGGCATACCAGGTTAATTCATAGACTCAGAAGGAAATTTCAAGGTGGTTAATTAACTTGGAAAGAAATATTGTGTAAGAGGAAGCACAACTCAGAGTTACTGAACACTTTGAAACACTCTTCTAGAAAGGAATATAGAAAGTACAAGAGCGTACAAGAAAAAAACTATGGGAAGTGTTGGAATCCTTAAGAGAATCCCATAATTATTGAACATTTTGAGAAAGGAAGGCTTTGCAAGAGTGCATTGACAAAGGAAAGGTGATGTCATAAACCCTTCTGTAATCTAAGGGAGGAGTTGTTGAAGAACTGAGCTGAGTGAAATGTGTGAGCCAAAGATACTGTAAGTCCATCTTACAAGCTCAGAAGGCAGAGCAAGAAATTTCCAGGAGGGAACAAGGAAGTTCATAGAGGAGCAGTGAACTTTGAAGGTTTTCAAGCCAAGAAAAGTTGCAGAAGAGTCTGCGCAGAACTCTACAGGGAGTGTAGAAGGTGTTCGAGAACAACCAGGGTCTCGAAGAAAAGAGTAAGCAGCTTGCGAAAGTTTCGAAGTACGAGGCGTGAAGGGATTTGGACCACAGTTGAATTCTATGGTCACATCAAGGAGGGAGCCTAGCATAGAGAGCTATCATCTATTGATGTTAATAAGGAGAGGGTCCGCGGGTGCCACACAACCTATGCCAAGAAAGTAAAGGGCTTGTGTCAAGTTAAATTGGTTCCATCAGGATCCCAATGAACCATTTGGTTCAGTGACTTGAACAATCCTAGACCGGGAGGTCAAGTAGCCCCTTGGGAGGGAGGAAAAGGGAGTGTCTGCTTCGTCAGATGCACAACTTTCTGAAAGTGAGTGTTCGATGATGTGATTTTAAGAACAATAGTTGCACTATATGGCTCAATATAGGGTGTTGACCCTAGTTTTATCAGGAGGGGTGGATGGATTGCCCATTGTGTATCCTCTAAAAAATGGAGTTGTGAAAGGGTTGTGTTAAACCACACTCCCTTAGACATGTGATTGTGATTTCCATTCGATTACTAAGGAAGCTTAATAAAGATGTGTGACACTTTCACTTATGGGTTATATCTAGATTTTGGCTAATATAGTTGATGCTCCAACTTAGTCCAGTAAAGGAAAAGATAGGATGGAAAATGGAAGTAGGTTAGGAAGGAAGGAAGGTTCAATGTTAGTTTAGAATACTACTTGGGGATTAAATGTGCCACTCTTTGTTTCTCACTTGGTTCCAAAACACTCATTCTGATTCCTTTTTAATATTTGAAGTGTGATGATCAAATATTGATGAACTATTGTAATTTTGTTAGTTAATCTTATTGAATGATGCATTTACTTGATTCCTTATCTTTCCTGTCTTGTTATGACCATACATGAGCTATGAACTACAAACATTGATTGTTTATCTTTAGTACATGTACAGGCTATATGTATGGTAGCTACACATACATGCCATACAGATCTACACTAGTACAATTAGTTAATGCATTACTTACTGTAACAAACCCATCGTTACGACTACATGGAACGCAACACAAAAAACATTTTTTTTTTTTTTAAAGAAGGATGGAAACAACGAAAATAGTTAAACAATGCAAGTTGACAATGAACACAACGCATGCAGATCAGGGAACAGTAAACAACGACTCAGAAACTAGCACATTAGGAAACTAGACGAAACATGCGATAATTAAAAGACAGATACAAACGACTACCCGCCCGGCACAAGCAAGACAACGCCTACCAACTGAAGGAAAACATGAACAAACCCGACACAATGGCTTCAATGAGTAGTATCTAGAAACCTTTACGATGCGCAACCCAATGCATTAAGGCGTTACAAAACCAAGTACCAACATTAATTACAATGAACAATATGCCCACATCTGGAAGCACATGACTCTGGTCAGGTTATCATTCACATCTATCCATCGGATGGGTAGGATCCCCTCATCAGATTCATGTCATCACCAGACATTAGGCATGATAGTGACCAAGGTGAAACGTAACACATCTAGACCAATAACCCAAGAAAAATTCAATGTGCTAGGAGACCGAATTAACTTTCAAATGCATGACGTCTAACCCAAGCACCCAATCGACAAGTCAACAAGACGCAAGGAAATCTGACGACTATAACATTCATACACCACATTAAATTACTTGCGTAACAATTTCTATTGCAAACATACATAAATTTGTACACATTAAAATAATTATTATCAAACGATTAGCTCATTGTAACTATTTTCCAATTCCAATATCAGATAAGTATTTTCCTAAGGAGGAATTTTCTATCCTTTAAACTGAACCAAATATGAAACACGTGTTTGAAAAATATAAGTCGTTGTATTTACAAAATGAAACAGATATAAGTAATTCCTAAGGGTGATTTCACTATCCTTTAAACAGAAACAATATAATAAAATTGCTATCTATTAATTATGTTTCTGTCCATTAGTAAACCTATGTCTAGCAATGATGTCGTTGTCCCGTAATAATATTTCTTTCCTTTACTAAATCATGTGCTATTAATGTTGTCTAACCATGTCCATTAATAGAATCACGACCATTAATGATGTATAACCAAGTGCTATCTATTAATAATAAATCAATCAATAAAGCCATGTGCTAATTGTCAACAACCAAGTGATCGTCGTCCATTAATAAAGAATTAACAATATAAAGGAAATGACAAGGAAACAACAATATAATTTATTGACAAAGTAAGGAATTAATCATATATAATGTTGTCTAGATAATTTGATGTTATGTAATTCACTGTCATATAAAGGGTTATTGTGTCTATTGAAATCGTTGCCAACCATCCATGTATACATGATCGCTGTCATACCCAATAAATTCAAAATCGATGTTTATTATAATTTATAATAATGTTGTCTATTATATTATAAAAATTTGTTGAATGTTATATCCTATCAACCATAGTCATGTCAAACACTATCCATTAAAGCTTATCAAACGCTATGTAAATAACAATCATGGGTGAATACTGCATAATGTTCCATGGAAAACATATGGTGAATGTTATGTAATGTGCCACGAAAATCATATCGTGAGTGTTGCGTGTTGTGCCACAAAATTAGGGGTGTGAATGTTGAGTATTGTGCCATGAAAATCGTGGTGTACCCGTTGTGTAAATTCCCCAAAAATCGTGGGGTGAGTGTTGTGTCACATGGCAAGAAAATCGTCCAGAAATAAATCAATGTTAATCAACATAATTTCGTTGCCATTCAAGGGTTAAAAACGCAGTCAATCAAAGTGTAATTTCGTTGTCGTTCAAGTATAATTTTTGCTGTCATTCAAAGGTTAAAAACATAGTCATTCAAAGTGTAGATTCGTTGCCTTTTAATGAAGAACTAACAAAATAGTTGTCTATATATTAAATAATTACTTAATATTAAAAACTATTTTTTGAATATTAAAATCATTTCAGAATATGCAACTTGCTTCTGAATATTAAAATCATTCTGAATAGTAAAGTTGTTTCTGAATATTAAAATCGTAATCATTTCTGAATAGTAAAATCATTTATGGATATTTAAAATCATTTTTGAATATGAACTTGCTTCTGAATATTAAAATACTTCTGAATAGTAAAATTGCTTATGAGTATTAAATCCATTCTAAATAGTAAAATCATTTCTGAATATTAGAATCATTCTCGTGATATTAAATCACAGTCAATAATATGTAAATTGTAGTAGTCAATATACCAAACAACCGCTAGATAATGTGCCAAGAAATCGCAGAGATAATCATCCACAAGAAATTGATCAGAGATGGAACGCAGAGATAATCATCCACAAGAAAATGCAGATATGAATCTATCATAGATGAATCAACAAACGAATATTTAATCAATCACAAGAAGGCACAAGGATTAGAGATTAATCATAAGATAAAAACGCAGAGATAAGTAAGGGATAGATGGATGGGCGAAATTTATCCTTCGCTTATTATCCATGCACAGGAAAGAAGGGCATTTGAATCTATAGGTATTTAAACATGGGAGTGACGATCGTTGATTCGTCTCCTGGTCGACTGCTTAGGCATGGACTAATAAACTAAGGGATAAGGGACATAAGGTAAAAAATCATTTTTTCTTTGCATTAATCAATAAAAAAAATGCTGAGAATTCATTGCAATCAGAGGTTGGGTTCGCCAAGGGAAATCAATTCAGAATACAACAAGCAAGGGGGGATTATAAATACCGCAGGATGGTAGGTGCAAGAAAGCTCATGGGAATGAGATCTTCAACCGAGCACAAAAAAATAACATGTGTAAATTAAATTTCATTGCAAGTAACAACTTTAACAGGTGTAGTTTAGTCAAATGTGAATGCTCCGAAGTTTTTATCCCATGCGCGCTCCATCCAACTCCTTTCCAACTGATGTGACCTCACTGATACCTCCCAATCAATGCTAGGGGTACTCTTCTTCCCCTTGAGCCTCCCAAGCTGCAAAGGGGGCACACAAACAATAACAGAGAACTGTTATCACCTAGCTCACCTCTCAAGGTCGAGCTACCAATCGTTACCCGAGCTGGGTATCCCAACTCCCACAAGAGAAGTTCATTCAAGACAAAAATTCAGCAGCGTAACGTTATGCAAAACGATGAGATCCATACTCCTCCTCCTCCATCCCTTTTATAGAGTTTTCAAGTAATTAGTTTCCCCAATTCTCATTAAATTCCTTTTTCATTAAATTAATTTCGAAAAACCTCCCACATACACATGTCGCCCGATCCCCTAGTTGAACTAGAAAATTAATTTTATTAAATAATTATTTATTCCTATTTCCCTCACCCACCTAAAAGCATTCCTAAAAACACTCCTTGGTGTCCCAAAATTCCCTTACAAATCTTAAATGATTTACTCCTTACTTAATTCCTAGTTGAGTTCATAAATAACAAGTTCCCAAGGAAATATTCCTTACTAAGTTAGACATTCAACGTTTTCTTTACGTTTCCCCTTTTCTTTAGGTTTCCCCTTTTTCTTTAAGTTTCATATTTCTTTTAAGTTTCCCTCTTTCTCCTTTTTAACTAAAAATAAATTTAGCAAGTGTAGATAAAACAACCATTTACCCTTTTTCTTCTTTAATTAAAAATTAATTTAGCAAGTGTAGATGAAACAACCATTTACCCTCCTTTTTTTTTTCTTTTTTTCCTTTTTACTAAAATTAAATTAACAAAAATAGATAAAAACAACCATTTCCTTTTTTTTTTAAATTTTAATCCTCCATTAAAATTGACTTTAATAAATAATTTGAATTTCTTACCCCCCTTCTTGTTACATGTTTATTTGTTATTATTATTATTTTTTTTTACCACATGTTCTACTTAGACCTAGATTTTAATTTCACTAGGCGGGGCGACATTTTTATCAAGGAAATTGTTTTTAAATATTACTTATCACATAATTCATTTTAAGTCCATCTAATTTTATTCACTTACCAGTTAAAATCACGACATGCCCTTCAGGATGCACTACGTGCTCCAAGGGTGCCACTCACCTCTTTATGTTTTCCTTGTGCGACGTGCCCTTCAAGATGCACTATGTGCTCCAAGGGTGCCACTCGCCTCTTGACTGACTTGGTAGACATCAAACCCATAGAGTCAATACTCCACTAGGTGAACTTATGGGAGACTAAGGGCCTCTAAGGATTAAGGCCCCTGTCTTATTGCACGCCCCTTAGAATAATTGTGAACGACTATCATAGTCTTCCCTCATGGCATCGTGGGTATCCTCGAACTAGGTAATAGTTAACCTACAGTTCGAGCCATGACGAGAGTGCTAGTAGGCTATGGCAAGGATTTTGCCACACCTCTCCCTCAAAGTCTCTAGTTGTCCTGCGTGACCCCTCTACTCCACATATGAGTTTGGTCGGCAAGATATCGTCAACCTGCATCCACCAATGAATCGTGTTAAAAATAATAATCAATCATCATAACATCTAGTCATATGTACATATGTCACATCAACAACATTCAACCCAACAGTCCACTCCCTAACTCAATCTGGAGTTTAAGGGGTTTCATCGATGCCTCTGCATCATCAATGTCCAAAGTCTTACACACTCAGGAGAACCCAGTCAATAGCAAATGTCTATGTAAATACAAAAAAATAACATATCATCAAGTCCATCATATTTCATAATCATAATCAAAACGACCAACAATATAATAACCCAGATCACTTGCAAGCAAGCGTCCTCAAAGAATAATTTTGCTCAGTGTGCGCAAGAGAGGGATGTTACATACGTCCCCTCTTGGTCTAAACTTCATCTCGAAGTTTCACAGTATATAAGTGTCAAAATAAAATGTATCACAGTATCATAAGTCTATCTATCAAACAAAAATGGGAACCACTGACACATATCATATGCGTCCTCCCAAGTCACCGAGTGCAGACTATAGCTTTCCCACTGGACCTTGACTTGATCTACTGTTTGATGTTGTAGTTTTCGAATGCGATGGTCTGGGATGCTTATTTTATTATCCATGAGCGCACCCTTGTTAGATAACTGCAAGGAAATCATGTCAATAATGTGTGTAGGATCACTAATATAATGTCTCAAAACAGATACATGAAAAACATCATGCATACGCCTCAAATAATCAAGTAACACTAGTCAATAGGCCATGGGCCCCTTCTTATCCATAATCTCAAAAGGTCCCATGAACCTAGGAGAGAGTTTATCATCCTTTCCAAACTTGATCGAACTCTTATGCGGTTTCACTCACAAGAAGACTCGATCGCCAAATTTAATAACTACGATCGACATGATGCGCATCAACATAACTCTTCTACTGATCATGCGCTTCCTTAATCATTTGTCTTATAGTTTTCATTTTATATTCCATTTCTTGGATTGATTCTAGTCCCACCAGGACCCTATCCTCAAGCCGATCCCAAATCAAAGGCGTCCGACATGGTCCCACATAAAGAAACTCGAAATGCGCCATATTAATGGTGCTTTGATAACTTTTGTTATATGCGAATTCTACCAGTGGCAGGAATTCCTCCCAACGCTTCTGTTGGTCCATCACGTACATGCGCAACATGTCCTCCAAGTTTTGGTTTGTTCGTTTGGTCTTCTTGTTTTTCTTTAGGTGATATGCGGTACTAAATTTAAGTTGGGTTCCCAAGGCCTTTTGGAAACTAGTCCAAAATTGTCCAGTAAACATCGATCCTCGATCAGATATAATCCTCTGAGGCATGCCATGCAACCTCGCAATATCGCTAATGAAAACTATAGCTGTGTCAGGTGCCTGATACATCGTATGCACAGGAATAAAATGAGCACTCTTCGTCAAAGTGTTGACTACCACAAAAATCGATTTGTTTCTCCTTACCATCAGTGGCAATCCAACATTGAAATCCATCAAAATGACCTCCCATTTCGATTCCAGAATAACATGTGGCTGTAGTAATCCTGCTGGATGTCTATGTTCAACCTTCACCTGCTGTCATTCTAGAAATCTTGTCACGTAGTTGAATATGTCTTCCTTCATTCCTTTCCAAAAGAATAAGGTTTAAGGTTTTCCCTCATCTTCGTGACTCTCGGGTGCGCCATGTACACTACTTTGTGAGCCTTGTTTAGGATCAAACTCCTCAACTCGTCTTTCAATGCTATGTAAATTCAATTTTTAAATCTCAATAATCTGTCGTCGTCCAACGTAAATCCCTCAAATCTTGGTACTATCATTGTGTTTTTTCTGATAAAATCCTTGACCTCCTTGTACTAGTCATCGTCACGCTGTAAAGTTAGAATATGTTAATGTAGATTTGTTTGAAGAGGCATCACCGAAAATATGCACGATCTCCGACTCAATGCATCAAACACTTTGTTCATTGTTCCCTTTATGTAAGTGATCTCTAAATCGTACTCGCTAAGCAATTCTGAACAACATCGTTGTCGCGCGTTCAAGTCGCTTTGCGTAAATATGTGTTGTAGTCCACAGTGGTCCATTTTCAGTTCAAATTTCTATCCAATAAGGTAGTGCCTCCAAACTCTCAGGGCATAAACAATGGATAACATCCAAATCGTGCGTTGCATAGTTCTCCTCATGCCTTCTCAAATTTCTCGAGATGTAAGCGATCACTCGACCATCTTGCATCAAGACTCTGCCTAAGCCTTCCTTGGATGCATCAATGGATACCAAGAAGTCCGCATCCATGTCAAGGAGCTTCAGTATTAGTGTCATTGTCAACATCTCGTTGAGCCTCCACGTATTTCTCGATCCAAACAAACTTCTTGTTCTGCTTCTGCAATTTAGTAATCAGATTTTCTATCCTTGAGGAACCCTCGACGAACCGTCGATAGTATCCCACTAAACCCATGAATCTATGCACTTCCAGGACATTAGTCGGTGTAGGCCATTCCATAATAGCCTTAACCTTTGCTGGATCCACAACGATACCACACCGGAGATGACATGCCCCAAGTAGTGAATCTTCGATTGATAAAATAAGCATTTAGACAATTTCCCATACAATTTGTTCTCTCACAGACACTGTAGTACTAAGAGAAATTGCTCGTCATGCTCTTCCAATGTCCGAGAGTAAATCAAAATATCGTCAATGAATACTTGGATGAACTTGCCCAAGAATTCGGGGAACAACTTGTTCATCAAACTCATCAATACCCCAGGGGCATTTGTCAGTCCAAAAGGTAAAATAGTAAACTCGTAATGTCCAAACCTCATCTTAAAGGCAGTCTTATGAACGTCATCCTCCTTTATCTGTAACTGGTGATACCTTGATTGAAAATCGATCTTTGAAAACATCGTCGTGCGTTTCATATGATCGAACATATCATCAATCCTTGGCAACAGGTACTGATTCTTGATCGTTGCCTTGTTCAATTGATGATAGTCAATGCAGAGTCTCCACGACCCATCCTTCTTCTGTATGAAGATAACCGGTGCACCCCATAGTGACACACTTGGACGTATAAGTCCCAGGTCCAACAACTCCTTCAATTGCATTCTCAACTCCTATAACTCTGGGGTTGACATCTGATAAGGTGTTCTTTCTATCGGTTCAGTCCTCAGTTTTGGGTCTATGGTAAATTCCAATTCCCTCTTTGGTGGCATCCCAGGTAATTCCTCAGGGAAGACGTCCACAAACTCTCTCACCATCGGAAGGTGTTATAGACCTTCCTCTACTCTCTTCTCATTTAACGTAAGGATCACATAAAGCTTACATCCCCTGTGCATGCTCTTCCGTAGCTGCAAGGAAGAGATGAAACTCATGGAAAATTCCTGGTTCTGACCTACAATCACGTGTCTCTGTCCCTCATCATCGACCAAGATTAATTGTTTCGTCTTACAGTTGAGTATCGCCTCATGCAATTCCAACCAATACATACCGATCCTGACGTCATAAGATCCTAATATTGTGACGTACAGGTTGTCCCTGGTGAAAACTCTCCCAAGTTAAGGCTACAGCCCGTAACCTTCCCTCCAACCTTCTATTTGGCTCCCAAAGCCATTTCTATAAAGCTAAACTCATCCTGTTTGAATGCCTTTACCTTAATTATTTTTAGCATTGCACCAAAAATGAAACTCTCTGTAGCACCTGGATCAATCAAAATACTAAGGGTCTGGTCAACGATGGTACTTGACGTCTCCAGCATAATCGACTGGTGCTTTGCCTAGCGATTGTTCACCGCTACATAAATCCGATGGGCCTTGCCAAAATCTCCCATGGTAGTGGGTTCGACTGATCCAGATGATCTAATCCTCTCCGCTGGGCATTCGTGATAGTAATATGGATCCCCACATGTCCAACACCCTTTCTTCAGTCAATTACTCCTGGTACCCGAAGTAGAAGCTGACGGCCCACCAGCCTGGAATCTTGGTCTGTTCTGTTGAACAGGCCTAAACTGTTGTTGCTGTAGTTGACGTTGTTGTTGGTGTTGTGGTCCTTGGTAAGGAGTCCACTGTTGAGGCATTGATCGCCGAGGTGTAGTGAAAGTGGATCCTCTCTAGAAGCCATGATATCCTGGTGAATTCCTAGATGGTGTCTGATGTGACTACGCACTAGATGACACCTGACCTGCTAGTCTTGCTGGAGTCTGGCTCTGAACCCCCCTGATAAGCTCCTCCTTTGCTATGAAGGCCTTATGGATGAAATCATGCAAGGTCTGAGGCATCAAAATCCTAACCTTTGCACAAATGCTGACATTAAGGCCAAGCAAGAACCCGTTGGCCTTAATTTTTTCAGTATTCAGGTGCGGAGCATACCGAAACAATTCCATAAAATGGGCCTCGTACTCAGGCACTGTACAAACACCCTATCTCAATACATTGAACTCATTGAGCTAATGCTCGATGAATTCCTTCGATATATAACTCTCTCGGAACCACTCCTCAAACAGTTCCCATGACACGTCTTCGGCGACCATGTTCAATTGCGGCAGGAGCGTCTTCCACCATAGAAGAGTGCTCCCTTTCAGTTGAAATACCACCATGTGTACCTTCATGTTGGAGGTATATTCATGAAGTGAAAAACACATTACCATATTTTCCAACCATGCCTTGGTAGTTGTGCCATCTAGGGCACCAAAGAACTCAAAAAATTTAACCTTATCGAGTTTGCGATGAATGATACCTGTACTGACTGAACTGCACGGTGGACCCTCAGGCGGTGTCGGCACCCTAGCCTCATCTCTATCCAAACGGTTGATCAGTGCCTTAGACATCTTCTAAAAGGACCTCATCATCCCAACCATATCACGCATCGCTATCTGTTCCTTCCTGACAACCTGTTCGTCTCCCTGGGGGTTAGAACCCTCAAGCGTGGATGCTACTAGGGGTGTCGCACCTCCTCCCCTAGCACCCCATTGTCTTCCTTCGTGGCATCCTCTAACCATGATTACCTGCATGAATACAAATCAAATTAGTTAGCAACCTTATAATCAAAAATCAAATCAACGAAAGTCATAGTGATCCCAAGTCGCAGGTCGAACCTCGCTCTGATACCATATGTAACGACCCCATCGTTACGACTACATGCGACACAACACAAAATGATTTTTTTTTAAAGCAGGATGGAAAAACGAAAACAGTTAAAAAATGCAACTTGACGATGAGCACATTGCACACATATCAAGCAACAACAAACAATGACTCAGACACTAGCACATCAGGAAATTGGACAAAATGTGTTATAATTAAAAGAAATATAAAAAAAACTACCCGCCCGACACAAGCAAGACAACACCTACCAACTAAAGGACAACATCAACAAACCCGACACAATGACTTCGACGACTAATATCTAGAAACCTTTACGATGCGCAACCCAATGCATTAAGGCATTACAAAACCAAGTACCAACATCAATTACAACGAACAATACACCCACATTAGGAAGCACAGGACTTCGGCTGGGTTATCATTTGCATCTATCCATCGGACGTGCAGGCTCCCCTCATTAGAATCATGTTGTCACCAGGCGTTAGGCGTGATAGTGACCAAGGTGCAACGTAACACATCTAGACCAATAACCCAAGAAAAATTCAACATGCTAGGAGACCGAATTAACTGTCAAACGCATGACGTCTAACCCAAGCACCCAATCGACAAGTCAACAAGACGCAAGGGAATCTAATGACTATAACATTCATACATCACATTAAATTCCTTGTGCAACAATTTCTATTGCAAACATACATCAATTTGTATAGATTAAAATAATTATTATCAAACGATTAACTCATTGTAACTATTTTCCAATTCCAATATCAGATAAGTATTTTCCTAAGGAGGAGTTTGTTATCCTTTAAAATGAACCAAAATGAAACACGTCTTTGAACAATATAAGTCGTTGTATTTACAAACTGAAACATATATAAGTAATTCCTAAGGGTGATTTCGTTATCCTTTAAACAGAAACAATATAATAAAATTGTTATTTATTAATTATGTCTCTGTCAATTAGTAAACCTATGTCTACCAATAATGTCACTGTCCCATAATAATATTTATGTCCTTTACTAAATCATGTGTTATTAATGTTGTCTAACCATGTCCATTAATAGAATCACAACCATTAATGTTGTCTAACCAAGTGCTAACTATTAATAAGAAATCAATCAATAAATCCATGTGCTAACTGTCAACAACCAAGTGATCATTGTCCATTAATAAAGAATTAACAATATAAATAAAATGACAATATAATTCACTGACTAAGTAAGGGATTAATCATATATAATGTTGTCTAGATAATTTGTTGTTATGTAATTCGTTGTCATATAAAGGGTTAATGTGTCTATTGAAATCACTGCCAACCATCCATGTATACACGATTGTTTTCATACCCAATAAATACAAGATCGTTGTTTATTATAATTTATAACAATGTTGTCTATTATATTATAAAAATTTGCTTACTGTTATATCCTATCAACCATAGCCATGTCAAATGCTATCCATTAAAGCCTATCAAACATTGTGTAAATAAAAATCATGGGTGAATACTGCGTAATGTGCCACGAAAAACATATGGTGAATGTTATGTAATGTGCCACAAAAATCTTATCATGAGTGTTGTGTGTCGTGCAACGAAATTAGTGGTGTGAGTGCTGGGTATTGTGCCACGAAAATCATGGTGTACCCACTGTGTAAATTCCCCTAAAATCATGGGGTGAGTGTTGTGTCACATGCCAAGAAAACCGTCTAGAAATAAATCAATGTTAATCAACATAATTTCGTTGTCATTCAAGGGTTAAAAACCCAGTCAATCAAAGTGTAATTTAATTACCATTCAAGGGTTAAAAACGTAGTCAATCAAAGTGTAATTTCATTCTTGTTCAAGTATAATTTTCACTATCATTCGAAGGTTAAAAACACAATCATTCAAAGTGTAGATTCGCTTCCTTTTAATCAAGAACTAACAAAATCGTTGTCTATATATTAAATCATTTTTGAATATTAAAAACCATTTTCGGAATATTAAAATTGTTTCAAAATATGAAACTTGCTTCTGAATTTTAAAATCATTCTGAATAGTAATTTTTTTTTCTGAATATTAAAATCGTTTCTGAATATTTAAAATTGTTTCTGAATATGAACTTGCTTCTGAATATTAAAATCATTCTGGATAGTAAAATTGCTTCTGAGTATTAAATTCATTCTAAATAGTAAAAACATTTTTGAATATTAGAATCATTCTTGTGATATTAAATCGCAGTCAATAATATGTAAATCGTGGTCAATATACCAAACAAGCACTAGATAATGTGACAAGAAATCACAAAGATAATATGCCAAGAAATTGATTAGATATGGAATGCAGAGATAATCATCCACAAGAAAACACAGATATGAATCGATCAGAGATGAATCAACAAACACAGAGTTACTCAATCACAAGAAGGTGCAAGGATTAGAGATTAATCATAAGAGAAAAACATAGAGATAAGTAAGGGATAGATGGATGGGTGAAATTTATCCTTTGCTTATTATCCATGCATAGGTAAGCAGGGCATTTGAATCTATAGGTATTTAAACACCGGAGTGACGACCATCGATTCAACTCTTGGCCAACTGCTCAAGCACGGACTAATAACCTAATGGATAAGGGACAAAAGGTAAAAACTCAATTTTTCTTCGCATTAATTAATAAAAACAACATTGAGAAGTCATTGCAATCAAAGGTTGGGTTCTCCAAGGGAAATCAATTCAGAATATAATGAGCAAGGGGGGATTACAAATACTGTAGGAAGGCAGGTGCAAGAAATCTCATGGCAATGAGATCTTCAACCGAGCATAGAAAAATAACATGCATAAATTAAATTTTATTGCAAGAAACAACTTTAACAGACATACCTTAGTCAAACGTGAATGCTCTGAAGTTGTTGTCCTGTGCGCGCTCCATCCAGCTTCCGCTTGCTGACCGATGTGACCTCACCAATACCTCCCAGCCACTGCTAGGGGTACTCTTCTTCCCCCTGAGCCGCAAAGGGGCCACACAAACAATTCCATAGAACTACTAGCACCCAGCTTGCCTCGCAAGGTCGAGCTACCACTCATTACCCAAAATGGGTATCCCAACTCCCACAAGAGAAGTTCAGTCAAGACAAAAATTCAGCAGCGTAACGTTACGCAAAAAGATGAGATCCATACTCCTCCTCCATCCTTTTTATAGAGTTTTCAAGTCATTTGTTTCCCCAATTCTCATTAAATTCCTTTTTCATTAAATTAATTTCGAAAAACCTCCTCCGTACACATGTCCCCCGATCCCCTAGTTGCACTAGAAAACTAATTTTATAAAACAATTAATTACTCCTATTTCCCTCACCCACCTAAAAGCATTCCTAAAAATGCTCCTTGGTGTCCCAAAATTCCCTTACAAATCTTAAATGACTTACGCCTTACTTAATTCCTAGTTGAGTTCATAAATAGCAAGTTCCCAATGCAAGTTTCCTTACTAAGTTAGACATTCAACGTTTTCTTTAGGTTTCCCCTTTTCTTTAGGTTTCCCCTTTTTCTTTAAGTTTCCTATTTCTTTTAAGTTTCCCTCTTTTTCATTTTTAACTAAAAATCAATTTAGCAAGTGTAGATAAAACAACCATTTACCCTTTTTCTTCTTTAATTAAAAATTAATTTAGCAAGTGTAGATGAAACAACCATTTGCCCTCTTTTTTTTTTACTAAAATTAAATTAGCAAAAATAGATAAAAACAACCATTTCCCCCTTTTTTTAGGTTTTAATCCTTTATTAAAATTTTGACTTTAATAAATAATTTGAATTTCTTACCCCCCTTCTTGTTACATGTTTATTATTAGTATTATTATTTTTTTTGAACACATGTTCGACTTAGAACTAGATTTTAATTTCACTAGGTTGGGCGACATTTTTTATTAGGGAAATTGTTTTTAAATCTTACTTATTACATAATTCATTTTAAGGCCATCTAGGTTTATTCACTTACCAGTTAAAATCATGATGTGCCCTTCAGGACGCACTATGTGCTCCAAGCATGCCACTTGCCTCTTGACTGACTTGGTAGACATCAAACCCCTAGAGTCAATACTCTTCCAAGTGATATTGTGAAAGACTAAGGGCCTCTAAGGAATAAGGCCCATGCCTTATTGTGTGCCCCTTAGAATCATCATGAGCGACTGCCACAGTCTTCTCTCACGACATCGTGGGTCTTCTCGAACTAGGTAATCATTAACCTATAGTTCGAGTCATGACGAGAGTGATAGTAGGTTGTGGCAGGGATGCTGCAACACCTCTCCCTCAAAGTCTCTGGTTGTCATGCATGACCCCTCTACTCCACATGTGAGTCTGGTCGACAAGCTATCGTCAACCTGCATCCATCAACGAATCATGTCAACAATAATTATCAATCATCATAACATCGAATCATATGCACATATGTCACATCAACAACATTCAACCCAACAATCCACTCCCTGACTCGGTCCGGAGTCCAAGGGGTTTCATCGATACCTCTGCATCCTCAATGTCCAAAGTCTTTCACACTCAGGAGAACCTAGTCAATAACACATGTCTATGTAAATACAAAAAAATAACATATCATCAAGTCCATCATATCTCATAATCATAATCAAAACGACCAATAGTATAATAACCCGGATCACTTGCAAGCAATTGTCCTAAAAAATAAGTTCTCTCTGTGCGTGCAAGAGGGGGATGTTACAATTACTAAATTAGATTATTAACTATTGGATTTAATAGTTTTATTACTTAGTAGCATTAGATACATTCATTGTTTATTTTACTAATATTTCATAAACATTTGGTAGCACTAGATACATTTATTAACTTTCATTGTTGGTTGGTATGATGATTTAATTGGGAATGGTGACTTATCATAAATTCTAGGGACAATTTTCAAGTTGCATGACTTTGCATTCTATTTAATATTATTTTATATAAATCATTTTATATTTTTATGTTTATCTTAACTTTTTGGGAAAGAACAATGGAGATAAGAGTGGGATGGAAAAGGGGAAAAAGGAAGGGAGAAAATGGAGGTTGGAAGGTTGGATCATGGGGGAGTCTAGATACTTTATGGAATAAATATTTCTTGTGATGATATTCTTAGGGGAAAGAGAGAAGAGATGCATTGTTTTTCTTGAAGTCATGGGGCTAGGCTCTTAGTTGGCTGAGAGAATAATTGTGTTGTTTCACTCTAGGTAAGTGGGAAAAAATGCTTGGAAGAATCTTCCTACTACTTATTGGACTACATTACAACTGAACAACTTCAACAAACTAAGGAGGATGTATTTTTCATAGTATGCATTTTGTTTTGTTTCTGCTATTCCATTTAAAGAACAAAATTTTGTTTACTTCAAATATCATGTGTCTATAAATTAACAAATATTACTTTATAGAATCTCATNCAACTTCAACAAACTAAGGAGGATGTATTTTTCATAGTATGCATTTTGTTTTGTTTCTGCTATTCCATTTAAAGAACAAAATTTTGTTTACTTCAAATATCATGTGTCTATAAATTAACAAATATTACTTTATAGAATCTCATGGATAGGTCTTACACATGGTATTAGAGATGTAGTTTAGATGCTAGAGCCTTAAGGGTCTACCTAGGAATAAAATGTAGAATTAAAAAAAGATAAAAATACTAGAGCCTTAAGGGTCTACCTAGGACTAAAATGTAGTATTTTTATATGTTTGTTTTATTTTAGTTTTAG
Organism: Picea sitchensis; assembly: GCA_010110895.2. NCBI lineage: Eukaryota > Viridiplantae > Streptophyta > Pinopsida > Pinales > Pinaceae > Picea > Picea sitchensis. Next base: position 23,290 of record SNQJ01S0110113.1, read on the forward strand.
TTTTATTACAATTAGAATTTAACAATATTTTATTTGATTTTCATTGATTTAATTCATTTGTTTTGATTGTAGGTTATGATGGAGATATTAGATCCTAAGATTAAGGGGAAGTAAAACAAACTCATACACCTATAAAAAAAAGATGAGCATCAAAGGAAAAAGGAGGTTGGACTAGGAGAAAGGAGTCTTACGCTGTCGCAAAGGCTTCTTCTTTGAAATTCAGTTATCAGAGAGGGAGAATGTTGGATGATTCTAGAGGAAAAAATATTGAGCTTAAGGCATGAAGAAACTTATATTGATACAGTTTCTTTCATGATATCATATGCATATAGAGTTTGAAACAAGTAACCGTGAGCTTGTGCACTGTTGTCAAGCTTAGGAGACTTGTTAGAAGACCATGGGGTCTTTCTATTGTAATTGATTTTGATATTGTTATCATCATTAGAGATAATGAAAGAATTCACTTTTTTTTGTTTAAATTCTATTCTATATGAATATAAGTTTGTATTATGTGTAATGTTGTTGATTTATGCAAAGTTATGTTTGCTTAAAACCATTGATAAACTACTTTTCATGGTTGGTTTAGTAACTATTTACTAGGTTGATTTCTCATATGTATTTGTATTAACAATTGTTTGATTATGTGAATTGTTTCCATAGTTTTAAAAATATATCTTTATTTCATGTTCAATTGATCCTCCACAACCGAGAGTTAGTATGCACAATTATTATTTTCTCAGTAACTATTTATTGAGCTAAGTGTAATGTGTATTTGCGTTAATAGTTGTCAAGATGTATGAACTATTTCCACATTTTGATAGCTTACAATATCTCATTCTCATTTTCCTATTATTTTCCTTGCTCCTAACTCGGATAAAAGAACTACTTATATGTCCTAGTAAGGATAGTTTAGCTTTAGAATAGAGTTAGATTAAGCCATTTCTTTTCTACATTCTAGATTAAAGAGATACAAGGAAAGTCTCCTTTCGGGGAGCAATTTATAAGAGGTTACTGAACCCTCATATTGGTTGGAATCACCACACCAAACGAATAAGGGCCTAATCGGGGCCCTGACTGGGTGATCTCCTTATGATGTTGATCATGGTCAATTTTGGCCATCAACACCCATGAAAACCCTAACCTATATAACACATATATACTACAAGCCCTATTATTTATCTACCCTAACGTGTAAAATACTTTAGTGAGTTAGTAGTTACACTCACTTACCTCTTACTAAGGATTAGGATAGTACACATAACAATGTGGTGTGCTTGGTAATGGTAATATGAATACACTGAATGCACCATAGTGTAATGACTTTAGGGATCGAACGTCAGTGCTATGTGTGCCCGATATTGAACCTAGTAGGATATTGTTAGTGTATTATTAAGTATGTTAGGGTAGGGTAAGCTAGTGTTGGGTAAGTTAATATAGGCTAGTATTAGCTAGGTTACAAAGGAGCAAGGTTATACCTTGCTAAGGAAATCTATTTTAGGGTAATATATGCTAGGTTAGGATAGGTTAGGTAAGGTTTGGCTATGGAAATATAAGTTGGGGTAGGGTGGGTTATGTTAAGTTAGGGTAGGATATATTAGAGTAAGGTAGGTTATGCTAGGATAGGGTAGTGAAATCTAGTGTAGGTAAGGTAGGTTAGTGTAAGAATAATCTATTTTAGGGTTGGATAGGTTAAGTTACTATGACCTAGTGTAGGATATGGTGGTGTTGATAGGTCTAAATTTGCTCGACAACAACAAGGGGTACTCCCTAGTACACGGTCCCAACCAGACTAAGCACCGTTTGGATTAGGAGTCCCATCTGGAATTTGGCCCAGCTGCCATTGATACTATTTTTGGGGTTTTTGGCCGGTTACAGACTGGTTTGCCAATGAGGATGGATGATGAGTGGATATTTAATAAAAATATGTATATAAAGACTATCTATTAAATGAAAAATAATCTATTACTAATCTAATCTAACCTATCCTAGCTAGGAGCAAACTAAAGTAACCAACGAGTTGAAAATGAAATTGAATCCTGCATAAAATCCTTCACAGATAGCTAGAATAGAAGAGAAGAATCATAAACAAGTGTGTACACATACATATAACCATATTAGTCCAAATTAAAATAATTCACACATTAACACCTCAGAAATTTTAAGGCATAAAGATATTCAAAGAAAAACTTAAAATTATAGAATATCACCGATTGCATAAGAATTAATCCATAAACAAACTAGCATTCTTACAGTCCATATGAAAAAAATTCATCTTCACTTGAAATAATTCACTTCTTATATTGTGTCATACAAAATAATTCCTTCTCCAAAATTTAGTCTTGAGGGATTCTCCTTATTAGTAGTTTTAGGAGTAATACATGAAAACTCCAAAGAAAAACTCTTCAGATTTAATTGACACTGTGTTCCCAAAATAGTTTAGAAATAGACAATGTTTGAAGAGCCAAAATCCCTTTCCAAATGGGCCTCCACTCTACTTTATAAAATTTTATAAGTAACTCCTAGGTGACTCTTCACCTTCTTCTTGAAGAAGTGGTTAAAAAAATGGTTCAGCTTCCTATTCTCAATTACAAGTGTATAATAAGGAAAAAATTGAGGTTGGTTGAGAAAAGGACAAAATACAAGAAAGGTGTTGTCATCACTATTTTTTCTTTATTCACACGTTTTGTCCCTGATGTATGCCTTCCATATTTCTAGTCGGTCAAACAAGGATATGATTCTTCTGTAAACTAAATGCTTCAAAGATGCATTGTTCATGGCCATACTATCTTGCAAGGTGCTCATGTATTTTACTATCATGGTCACGAAATCTTGTATCATGGTATGGAGTTTTACCGGTTGCAGCAAGTGTTGATCTATGAGGTCAATGGTGATGGTAGTGGTTTCTTCAACCACTTCTCTCCTTTGATTTGTGTTCTCATGCACCTTTTCCACCAACTCCTTTGTCACAATATTTTTTCCTATCTCATCTAGCTTTGGTAGTTTTCTTCTCTTGAGCAATTCATGTGTAGCATTGTGTATCCTTGAGCATATTTCCAGTGATTTAGTGACCTCCGTATCGGATTTCTGCCCCACCTGTTGACAATGGTCAAGCACATACAAGTTTTTTTTTTCTATATGATTTTGATGGTCTATATAATTCTAGAGGTGTGTCAAGATTTTTTTCAATCCATATGTCGATGTTGTCAATTCCTTCTCGAATGGTTTTGTACTGTGTCATATTTTTCTTTATCTGATTATTCTACTCAATGATTGTCACAACTATGTCTTGAAAGAGGTGCAGGTGAGGATACATGTCTATGATGTCTTCTTCTAGATCACTTTTTACCTTTTCAACACTAACCCTGAAAATTTTAAGGCTTCTTTCATCAATCATGACTTGCTTAAGATTTTCTTCCAACTCCTTGATCTTTTCTTCTTTCTCTTCATTCTATTGGTAAAGTCTCTGAATGTTGTCTACATTGGCATTCAAAAATGTAGATTCGGATGTAGCTATGGGATCTTCCCTTACATCTCTTGTCATAGTAATGTGTGTGACAACCGATATTGGCATTCCTTTTGTCAACGACACTTTCTTCATGTGTTCTTGCACAATTCGACCTGTCTTGCTGTCATAGGTGAAGCTCCTTAAGTCAAGTACCTCACTTGGTTGGAATGGATCCCAGAGCCCAAGCCTTAAATCGCCACCTGATATATATGTTCCTATATCTGCAGTAGACATTTCTAGGACATCCATTTCCATTGGGTGAGTGTTACCCCCTCTATATTATTCCTCTTTTTGTTGTCTCTCAACCTCAACCACTTTACGCGCTACCTCTTTAGCTTCCTTTTCTACTTGTTCTGTTGCATCTCTTGTTGTTTCTTCCCTTGTTGCTTTCTCCTTTTGTTTGACTTCTCTCTCTATTATAGATTTTTCCTCTGCCTTGGCTTTATCCCTGGCCTTGTCTACATCAATATTTTGATTCTTCTTTCCTACATCATTTTTCATTTTTAAGACTCTCTCTTTGTCCCTGCTCTTTTTATTGGTCATTCCTTCTTCTACCTCTTCTGCTAAAACTAAATGTATCAAAGAGGAAGTAAAATGATATTTCTCAACTTATTGTTCCTTTGATTTCTTCTTGGCTTCCTCTCTAGCCTTTTCTTCATCTGTGATCCTTCTTCTTAGTTGGCCACACCTATTGAAGATGACATCGTCGTAGGTCCAGGCGTTTTGGTGCACCTCTTATTCATCCCAAAGATCTATGGTATATTACCAAGGCAGACCAATCTTGTTGAAATGTTCTCTCACAGTGTTCTTAGGGTCAAGTCTCCTGTATCACTCTTCCCCAAAGTGATAAGACAACAAGGTATTTACCTATGCATGGGCCTACTTAGTATTTTTGAAGAAGTAATTTCCAACATGCAATGGCAACAGAGGCCAAATTGTTTTCTTCAATCGATATAACATTCCTCCAACTCCATGTATGATGGTCTAGTATGGCACTTCTTGGAGTAAGATCTTGTTGGGTACAAACCGAGGAAGAAGATGGGGTGGTTTCATTGCACCGTATACCTTTATATAAGTGTCATGCTCCATGAGATACCAATCCCCAATTCACTTTATGACCATTATGGCTTTGTCAGTCATTCATGGGGGAGTGGTGCAGAAAATGAACTTGTATAATGGGGCTAGAAAGTGCTCGCATATCCTTTGGTATTCCATGTGGTACTTGTTCTCCCAAAGAACCTTATAATATACATGAATTATTGGATCAGATGGTTTCCACCTCCACCCCATCCTAGGGTATTTGGTATTTGTGCACATGATTTCCAACAAGTATGAACACATATGGAAGCTTGGAAATGTTCCTAGTTGGGCTTCCTTTACCACAGATATGGCCATCATGAGATTCTCAGATGGGATGTATTCCCAGCTGGACGATGATCCATCATATTTGCAGTAGTATATTAGAGGCATGTAATATAGGGATAATTGTGATGCGTCAGGTTCCCCATATAATCTGCACAGCATGGCTACAAAGTACTGCTAAGGTCTTGTTGGCAGCCAACTCATTTTTTTATTGCTATAAAAACGCTGCCTACACCTCTTGTCTTCTAAACGACAAATCATCGTCGCATTGTGCTTCAAGACATTTGTTTCATTTGTGCGATAATTGCAATTTGATTTCGATTTGATTTTTCACAACTGAAAGTGTGAAAACACCTCTCTCATTGTCTGGACTGTCGTCATGTTTTATTGATTTGCTGAAAGACATTTGACCATTGGTTTATCACTTCATTGCAAAAGGTTCTTTCAAACTGCATCCATTCACTTTAATTGCACAATTCGATTTCTCTATTGGGAATGTTAAGTTATGAGTTATGCTTGATGTCATATGTGTCATAATTCATTTTGGTTTTATATATGACTCAATTTTTATTGCTTTGAACTCTTAACTTATCAATTTTATATGGTAATTGGTTGCAATGTTTTGACTCTTCGTTATGCTAAAACACATTGGCAATATCATAAGGTTGATTTCACATAAAGTGGTAATGGTTTGAAGTTTTGTAAAGGTGCTTTGATCAACCTATTGGCATTTCGATTATTTGGTTTGAAACCCCGATACATTGTTTGGTGAGTTTGATATCGTGGAACGAGCAAAAGTTTCAAACTATGTATTGGCATGAATGTATTAACAGTGGATAAAGCATTGAAGTGACACGACTAATCGATGGTTAGTGCTCGGTGTATCATTTGGTAAATTGATAATACGGTGAATGA
>SNQJ01S0110113.1:29081-46323 GCA_010110895.2 Picea sitchensis
TTTGGTTTCCTTAGGAGACCTTAGAGCGGCCAACGGAGCCGTTAAACTCGTCAGGGTGGTCCATTCCAAACGGCTTGGGTTATTTAGGCAACCCCGGACCGGTTCCACTCTCCCAGTTGACGGATGGACTGTTTCGCCCGTCAACATGTCTTCTTAGGGAACTTGTGGGATATCCACTTTTAGGTCTATACTTGAATTTTTTTTTTTCTCTATACCATTTTGGGAATAGGTCCTTTGGCGTGTACTCAAACTCACTAAGGAGCTTGTTATCTAGCCTCTTGCTTCCTTTCTCAATATTATAACACTTGGCCAAATACTCTGGTCTGTATGACGCTATGGGGTCTTTCCTTGCATTACAGATGTATATTCCTTTTACATCTATGGTCTTTAGGATCCATGTAATGGAATCCACACATGAGAATAAGGTTGGGTGTGTTTCTACTTTGAAGATGCCTGACTTCCTGATATTATTGAATACTTGAAGTTTTTCTGGGTCTTTAGCTTTGGTAGAGAAATTAGATTTTTTGAACATATGGTATATTTCTCACCATTTCAATGTTTCTCCATCCTTTTCCAGTAGTCCTGACATATCATCATATGTGGATCCAATGATTTTTGGGTTACCCTTTTCTTTTTGGGCACTACCGGAGACCTCGACTGCAGATGCCTTTCTTGTTTTTTTTCAAGGTAACATACTTGAACCTGCAATGAAAGATGAGTTTAGTGCATATATTAGAATATAACATGCAATTGAATGTGACTAAAGAGTTTGAATTACCATAAGAATAATTAGTGTCATCACTGGGAAGGGAGTCATCATCTAAGGATATTAAAGTGATGGCATGAATACTTGAGCAACTTGGTGGAAATTTAAGGAGGAATTGGTGAAAGGTGTGCTTAAAAGGAAAAATCAGAGGTTGAAATATTAACTCCGACGCAAATTAGAGGAGTTTGTGCTGAGGTTTCTGAAGTGAATTAGCTTCGATCGACAGAGTTAATAACAACTCCTTTGATATGAATCATAGGAGTTAACTCTAACTACTCTGATAACACATTGGAGGAGTTGTTACTTGTGTTCCCGAAGAAGAATGATAATCAACATAATTACTTGGAACTCCTTTGATCATATTGTAGGAGTTAATGAGAAATCCTTCGATATGATTGAAGGAGTTATTGTTAAGTGGCCCGAGTGAGGAATGTATGTGCATAGAGGCTGTTTAGAACTCCTTCGAGAGTAGTCAAGGATTTAATTGAAACATTCTCGATGGAAACCTTTGAGAATGCAAGTCCAGTTAGCACTTAGGGATAAATATAGGATTGGAACACGACTTCGTGATTGGTTCTTGGTAGATATTTTAGGGTTGGGGCTTCATTGGATTCTTTCTCGTTGTTTAGGGATGACTAGAAGGGGTGACTTGGAGATTTAAAGAAGGTCGTGAAATATTTTCCAAGAGGTTAACAGGGCTTGGTAACCATTGTTTGCAGAGTGGGCTAAGGATAAGGTAGTGGAAAAGATCAATGTGGAAAATCATAAGCAGAAAGAAAAAAAGTGAAGTATGAATAAAGGGAGAAAAACCCTAACCCTAGCAAGGAGGAAGAATTCCCATACATGTTTGTTGACCTAATGCCACCTGGAGGGTATTGATAGGCTACAAATACGATATTTATGACTTAGCGCACTGTTGGTCTGAAAGAAACTCCTCTCACATCGTTTAAGTAGGATAATGAAAATTTGTTGTGGATTGATACATATAGGAATCGGTGGGTTGAACATTTAATGTTGAGTCGGTGGAGTAGTTATGGTCGGAGGAATTGAGAGGAAGTTCTTCGATGAACATCGAAGAAATTAGTGGGAAGTTATTTGATGTTTATTAGAGAACTTGCCTCAAAATCCTCTGAATACATTGGCAGAATTGGATGGAACTCCTACAATGGGAATCAAAGGAGTTGGAATCAACTCCTCTGATTCCATCGGAGGAGTTAGTGGAAACTTGTGAAATAAGTAAAGGTATTGACGGTGAAGAGAGAAACTCCCCTGATGTGAATAAGAGGATTTAAAGGTTACTCCTCCAATTCACATCGGAGGAGTGTAACGACCCCTCCATTACGACAACAGTTAGTGGTTACGAATAGAGTAAATATTGTTTTTGAAACAAATGTTAGAATAGTGAAATGCATCACAACATAATTTAATAACCACAATCAATATCATCATAAATGAACTGAAAGAAAAATAAATATTATTCATCAACCATATCACATGAATATAACATAAGGAAACTACCCACCCAACCTATCCTGCATGGTTAGGACCTCCAAGAAACATAAGCAATGCTCAGGTCCAGGATTCATCCGATTGATTTTGACCACTTAAGGTCTCAGGACTGGTGATTTTTATGAGGAATAAGGAAGTATCTAAATCCCATTAATTCAATCATACACTGCTATTCAAGAATAGGATAATCAAGATACTTAATCATCAATTCATCATAGTGCAAATAATAATCTACTCTACTTAATAAATCTTTCAAGCAATGCTTAAGTGTAATTTCGAATAAGAAATTAATACATAAATATTAATAAGAAACCCATTAGTATAAGTACAATCTTAGGAGTGGGTAGAGATCTAATTCAATCTTCATTAGTATCTTGTCAAGTCAGGCTCAATTCAGGTCAAGCATCAAATCAAGTTTTCACCATTTGCCATAAATACAACTTCTATGTAACTCAACCATGTACCTTATTAACATGATATATCTTAATTAAGAATTCATAGGTATTTTAGATACTAGGTACAATTCCAATCATAATATCCCATAAGAAGATTTAATGTCTTCCTTAAGAACCACATACGGAGTTCAATACCACTTTAAGTATCCTCTTTAACTATAAGAAATCAATCATAATTATCAATTAATAAGAAGTCTACTGCTTGCATATCCATTTTAAAAGAACAAAGAGATTCAATCATAACAAGCAATATGGAAAGATTCCAAGACTACCTTACATTTCCATTGCAAGAACTATAAGAAGTTCAAACCCATAATTTAAGAATTTGATAATATAAAATATATGCTATCTTTCATATCCACATATAAGGATAATTTAAAGAAGATCAAGTTTTATTAAACAATAAAATGAAGAACCCAAAGTTGACTTATAAACCCAATTAAAAGAACTAAAGGAAGACCCAACAATAATATAAGAATCCAATGCCAGCTTAAAATTCTATTCAAAGGTATTGAGGAAGACCAAATCTTACTTCAACCATATATAAGGATGCAATTTCTATCTTAAGAATTCATTAAAGGAGTTAAGGGAAGACCAACTGTAATAAGTAAATGGTATAAGTAAACTACCCTACGTATCCATTTAAGAATTAAGAAAATCAAGTCTTATTAAACCATAAATAAGTCACTCACATGATAACTTATAAATCCATTTAAAAGTTTAGGAAGAAAAATCTTAATTGACCATATATAATTAATATTCAGAGGCTAAATCACATGTCCATAGCAAGGAACACGAAGGAGTTCCAAAATCTATCTCAGCCCTAGATCTGGTGTGCAGAAAAAACTGAAATTCGGTCCAAACCTCAATCCTACACTTAATAAGGCCCTCCATCCGACACTTAATCCGACCCTCCATCCAACACTTAATACGGCCCTCCATCTGACACTTAATTTGGCCCTCCATCCATCACTTAATTTGACATTGAATTATGATAATTTAAATTAAATTCAACATGCAACAAAAACGATTTTATTAATTGCATAGACTTAGAGGAAGGGACAATAATTGATGTAGGGTCTGTCAAGAAGTGGCAACGACAGGTAAGAGGTGAGTGAATATGTATATGCCAAGTCAATCAAACAATTACAAAACTCACCCTTCTTGGTGTTAACTCTACGAATGTTACCACTATTTTCAAACATGGAAAAATCAATACAAAAATAGTTAACTGGAAATTGGGAAACTAGAAATGAATAGGTTAAATAGAGTTGTTAATTTCAAGAGGGATGTTGCCATACAAAACTTAATCTGACACCTGATCCTACATGCGTTCTGGACCTTAAAACAAAACTAAATTTCTGGTAAATTCGAATTTAAAATTTACAGGCAGCAAATGGATTTCGGAAATGGTTAAGCCTTAAAGGAAGGACATTAAATAAATACAGAGGCACTCAGGAAGGTCAAGTTATTGTTGCAGCCCCAATTCATTCCACAAATTATAATACTTAAAAATTAAAATTTAGAAAAATAAAAAAATAACAGAATAGTAAATGCTCAATTAATTTATGGGATTGTTTCCTAAAAGACAACAAAAGATTCCACATGACAGAGCTACAATATTTTGACAACAATTAACCAATTGACATTTTCAAAAGCTTCTACAGGCTTGGGCAGTGTAAATCCCCAAAATTTCGTTCCTAGAAATAAATTAACATACATAGATCTTTAAATTCAATCATCCAAAGTGGAGAACGCTTGCAAGGACTCTACATGAAGAATTTTTTCCAGACAACAACATTTTCTACAGGGAATCAATAGAACACGAAAATCAAGGTTTATAAAAATTTCAAAGACAAAGGAAGAGGAAGGACCATCACTCAAATTGAAATTCTAGGGTGTTCAAGGATGGGACAACAGTCACACAGAGTTACCATAATTCTATAATTGCACGCAAAAATTTAAGCATGGAGTTCAAAGGTCAAGAGCCAAGTCGTAAGCAATCAAGGTGTGGGAGAGAGAGGGCCAAGAGGAGGAAAGGGTCCACGGAGTACGGTACTGCAAAAAATGCATCCACACATAAATTACGATTTTTTGAGATGAGGCGATAAATGTATGCGTGCTTATGCAATAGGTTCTTGTTCTTACCCAGGAGGAATTTACCAAGCGTGAAATTACGAACTTACATGAAAATAATGTAAATCCCTTGTCAATTTCCTTTAAAACGGATTAGAGTTGTGCTAACAAAACTAACAAATCGGATCTGATAATAGACTGGCAGCTACTAACTATACAGATCTGGGATTTCGGAGCCGAGAATATCTTGAAAACAATCCCACAGAGTCACAACGGAAAACCAACTAAGTTATAGAACCTCACGAAATCCTTTCAAGAAATTCTACCATTTCACATTGAAAACGAATCTACAGTTTTGATATGGGAAGAGGTTTAACAACAACATAAATAAAAATTTTGACAACACCATAAACAGAGTTTGTTCTCAGAAATTGAAATCCAAATTAGTAATCACAAGGGTTATTCATTCTTCAGGGTTTTCCCAAACACAACCATATATAATGCACAATCTTATCAACATGCAACATGAGACATTTCTGCATAAATCACATCTATGGAAATAATAAATTAATTAAAAATTTGATATGCAATCATTGGTAGCAACTAAGAAATTAACATTTTGTATGTATATATCCTAGCAACCATTAATCATTTGAGAAATCAAGATGACAATAATTTTCAGAAATTTATCTTCTATATTTCAATAAAAACTATCAAGGACTTGTCAATTCAAGTTTATAATTACAATCAGTTTATGGGAATTTACAAAACCCTATTATACAAATTAAATCTCAATACAAATACAAATTTTAGAATAAGAATATCGTAACCGACGACGAAGAAATCTGAAGATGTTCTTCAACTAATGGCGCTCCTTCATTTCTCCTACTAGCCAATCATTGAGACTTCACCAGTACCTCCCAGCCAACGCTAGGAGTACTCTTCTTCCCCCTTAGCCCCCCAAGCTGCAAAGGGGCCAAGCAAACACAACCAGAAATACTCTAGCTCCAATATTGCCTTGCAAGGTAGAGCCACTGCTCTATATCAATCTTGGTATCCCAACTCTCACAAGTAAAATGAGTCAAAAATAATTTGGCAGCATAACCTTACCAATAACTAGTGTCCTCCTTTCCCATCTAGACCATTTTCTTTATAGGAATTTTCTCACTGGCACATGTCCACATGCACAACTAATTATCTTCTTATTTAAATACATTTGGATTATTCATCCTCTCCCCAAGTTGCACAATTAATTACATATTTTATTTTAATTAAAATTCCATTTCCCTCACATTTCCCAAATGTGTTCCTAGTTGTCTCTTTATTCCCCAGATTCTCATTTAATGTCTGACTGCTTACTAAATCTGAGTTAGAGTTAAAATAAGAGTCTTCTTCTAGTTAGACTAGTTGTAGCTAAACTCTAGATACCATTCTATGTGTACACCTATTCTCTAATGCTTTATTCGTTTCTTATTTTAAAATTCCATTTTGGTATTTTCTTGCACACATGTGCATTATATCAAATATTTATATTTATCTCACTTTTTCTTTAGATTGATTCATCTCTAATCTTTTATTTTATTTAACATTTTATTTTAGTCCCCTAACTAAACTTAGACTTAGGTTTTGTCTTAGAATAGGCTTATACTTTTATGGGGATTTATAATTAATAAAATTACTCATTAATTAATTATTTTAAATCTAGCAATGTCAAATCAATTTATTGTTTTCTAGGCCACCTAGATTCATTGACTCAAATTTCTTTTTAAATTACGTGACGTGTCCTTCAAGACGTACTCCTGTGCTCGAAGGGTGCCACTCACCTTTTGACTCGTTTTGGTAGTTTTTCCAACCCTTGGAGTCAACACTCCACTTGGTTGACCTTGTGAGAGACTAAGGGCTTCTAAGGAATAAGGACTCTGCCTTATTGCATGCCCCTTAGAAATCTTCACGAGCTACTGTCTCAGTCTGCCCTGATGACATCGTGGACCTATCGAACTAGGTAATCGTTAACCTACAATTTGAGCCACGATGAGAGTGCTAGTAGGCTATGATAGGGACTCTGCCACACCTCTCCCTCAATGTCCGGTTTTCTGTGCATGGCCCCTTTACTCTTTATGTGAGTCATATTAGCAAGCAATCGTCAGCCTGCATTCATCGATGAAACACTGTCAATGATCCATATACAAAATCATACTATAATCAATCATATGTCACATATGCATAAATGAAATAATCAAACCAATAAAATCCACTCCTTGACTCAATCCAGATTCCAAGGAGGTCCATTGATTCCATCAACATCTATAATCTGTCATGTGTCCTCCACACTCAGGTAAACTCGTCAATAGCATCTGTCAAGACATATATCAAGTAACAATAAATCACAACCCATCAACATCATCATGAAAATACATAGTCGAAACAAATAACATTGTACTATAATCGGATCACTTGCACGCAAGTGTCCTCAAAGAATAAGTAAATAATATGTGCTTAGTAGAGTGGGATGTTACAAGGAGTTAGAACTAACTTTTCCTATTTCTCCCAACTTGCTCAAAAAAAATAAAATCAAGTACTTCCTTTTGCACATGCTTTCTTAAGGTGAAAAGGATTTCCCTAAGAGACTTAAGGTAAAGAGAGGCCGAAGAAAAGTTCTTTCAACATAAAAAAATAAGGGGCTCCATTTTCTAAAGAAGATGAAAATACAAGTAAAGGAAAATGGAGGGTTGTAGTGCATGTCACAAGAAGTGGTATATATTGACAATATTGAAAACCATAAATGCCAATTAGGGACAAAACGTGTTGAAATATTGATGCAAACATTGTAGTAGAACAACCATGTCCATGAACATGTGAAATTGTCAATGACCTTAAGACCCAAAAACAATAGGCAATAATAAGATATGTTCAAATACTAGTGGATAGTGTCCAAAATATAAGATAACATAATTTTATTAGTGTCCAACAAATGACCACAAATAGGTCAATGGGATTGATAAGTACAATAGTGTAATAGTTGCATCTAAAATTGGGTGAAAGCCTTGATGACCTTGAAAATCCACAAATTATGGATATGAATGGCCCATGTTAAAATAATGAAAGACATTATTTAGTAGAATAACTTCATTTCATAATGAGTTAAAATTAGGAGCCCTTGATGGTGGGCATGAATGACATGCAAGGAATAGCCAAGTTCAAATATTGGTAAATATGATCCAATAAAACAAATGTATGTAAAGTCAAATGAAACTATCGACGACCATGATGACCCACTAATGAAAAGTATGAATTACCCATATGGATACCTTACTATGACTTTAAAATCTCCTCTCCTCTCCTCTCTTTCCCCTCCTATACATGATAAGTGGTGGATAGGCACACAACATCTCTTCGCACTTAATAAAGCTTTATCATAGTATGGTTGAATACAAATTATTAGCATTCATCAAGATGTTTTAAAATTTTTAGATCCTTGATTGAAGGGTATGGAATCACACAAATTTGATTAACACATCTCTTTGAATGGGCATTCTTTAACACATTGACACATCATTTTTTCATGGATTTGAGTTTTTTTTGGTAATTTGGTAATGAATTAAACAATGTACTAAAAATATTGTCATTATTGTGTATTTTATGAGCGAGAGGAGGCCATGGATGCAGGTCGAGTTATTTCAAATGAGGACATAAGACATGATGCGAGAAATCAAGTACACAATGTGTCATTAATTTGTTAAATATCTATCATATTAAATTTAGTGCTCACATCATTTTTGTATACAATCTAAATACATTGTAAACAACATTTCCTCGCCCTTAATAAATCTTTGTCCCAACATGGCTGAATAAAAAATATTATCATTCATTAGGGGGTTTTATAATTTTCAAATCTTTGATTAGAGCGTATGCCATTCACACAAACCTGATTAACATGACTCTTTGGATGGACATTTTTTAACATGTTTACACCATTTTTTTTCATGGATTCTAGTTTTTTGGTAATCATGTAACTTGTGTACTAAAAATTATGATCATTGTTGTGTATTTCATGAGTCAAAGGAGTCCATGGACATAGATATGACGTGGGGTATCATGTACACAAATGAGGCATTAATTTGTTATATCTTTTAATAAACTTTAGTGGTCTACCCATTTTTTTTACAATATAAATAGATTATATAGTTTATTATCTAATCTTGCAAAAATATTAAATTTAGTGCTCACATCATTTTGTATACATTGTAAACAACATTTCCTCGCCCTTAATAAATCTTTGTCCCAACATGGCTGAATAAAAAATATTATCATTCATTAGGGGGTTTTATAATTTTCAAATCTTTGATTAGAGCGTATGCCATTCACACAAACCTGATTAACATGACTCTTTGGATGGACATTTTTTAACATGTTTACACCATTTTTTTTCATGGATTCTAGTTTTTTGGTAATCATGTAACTTGTGTACTAAAAATTATGATCATTGTTGTGTATTTCATGAGTCAAAGGAGTCCATGGACATAGATATGACGTGGGGTATCATGTACACAAATGAGGCATTAATTTGTTATATCTTTAATAAACTTAGTGGTTCACCCATTTTTTTATAAATATAAATAGATATAGTTGCATATCTAATCTTGCAAAAAATAATTCATGTTGTTGATTATTTTATGTTGAAAATGATGATTTCCCAAATGATATTAATGCAATTTGTAACGACTTCTTCGCTATTTCTAACAAATGTAAGTACAATAGGGAAATTTTTTCTTTTAGTTGGTTCCATGAAGAAATAAGAAATTAACAACGTCACATAATTCATATCAAGGCAAAAACACATGACATCATAAATCAAATATAAACCAACTCTACAATATCATTGCCTGTCTAAATTCGTAATATATAATGCCAAACACACTTCATCATATTCTCACCAATAACAACAATTTGCCTAATATAAGCTTTCTACCTTACTCATAAAATCATATTCTTTACTACACGCCTGCCATGCAGATGTCCTCATGGGCCTCATGTTAATATCCCACGCCCGTCTCCGCCATTTAATTCTAGAAAGCTCACCGGCATCTCCTGCCTAACGCTTAGGTACTCTTTCTTCCTCCTTAGCCCCCAGCCTAGGGGCCACAAGAACCGGAGATAGACAGTTGCCCGAAGAAGCTCTCAATGGTCGAAAGTACTCACTCAATCACAACAGATATACCCAACCTCACAAGCAACTGTCATTACAACTCTAAGAAATATGGACGCTATTTAACCGCTCTCCTTTCTTTTCCTTCCTTTCCCTCATTTTATAGAATTTGAGACTCAATTTTAATTATAATCATTAATTGTTCAATTTTACCAACCCTAAACGTTCACGGCCCAAGTGTCACATACACTGCCCTCCAAAATTCACTTCCTTTTTAATTTATTAAAAGACTCAATTCTCTACCTCCCCCAAAATCGCTCCTTAAATTACCCTTAAATTACTCCTTAATCACTCCTTAAAATTACCTTAATCATTTCTAAATTTACTCCTTAAGTTCCTTAAATTTTTATTATTTAAATCTCTCTTGTTATTTTATTTTTGAACCCAAAAAAGATAAATGCGCTTAATAATATTTTCAATAATTATTTAAAATTCTATCTCTTTAACATTTTCCACTTTAATAATTTTTATTCCTTCTTTAATATTGACCATGGGTTTCCACTCTTAATTTAATTCCCTCATTTCACCGCTACTTTAGGAAGACTTAATTTACAATCTAGAGGGTTTAGCCACTTGTGGCCTATTTTGAAGAATCTTTCTTAGGGCTTGCTCAAATTTAACCTAGAGGTGTTTTAATTTTAGGTTTTGATTTGAAATCGGCGACAATTAGGGAGCCGAAGAATTTTATCAAAGGTCTTAGGGTCATTTAAGGTCTCTATCATCATCATCCATGCGACATGCCTTTCAAGACTCACTCTCGTGCATCCAATGGTGCCACTCGCTTGCTTGTAATTTCTTGTGATCGCGGCCTTCGTGATGCACCACGGTTCTAAGGGTGCCACTTCGCTGATTCTAGCATTTTTCCGACGTGTTCTTCAGATGCAACACGTGTCTTGGTACTGGCCGACTTCATATTTATTTCCGCCGACGCAATTTTCAGATGCACCACGCAAGCTCCATAAGTGCCACTGGCCGACTTGACGGATTGGTAGAATCTATAACCCCCTAGAGTCAACACCCCGCCAGGAATCCTGTGGGAGACTAAGGGCTTTCATGAATAGCTTATTACTTTAGAATCACGCGAGTTTAATTCAGTTTCAGCCCGCTTCACAAAACATCGTGGATCCTCTAACTAGGTAATCGTTAACCCACAGCTCAATCGTGATTAATTGTCGTAGTCATTCACTATGATCGTGGGTCTCCTCGAATTAGGTAATCGTTAACCCACAGCTCGAGCCACAACGGGAGTGATAATAGGCTGTGGAAGGGCTATTTCCACACCTCTCCCTAAATACCTAGTTGTTGTGCATGGACCCTTTAATCCTAATGTGAGTCCGGTTAGCAAGCTATCGTCAGCCAGCATCATCAACCATCATGTCGATCATGTCAACAACATATTATGAAATCAATATATATCATCAAAACTACAATATCATCAGAAATAGAAATAAATCCTCGAATAGCCCACTGACTCCAACTGAGTCCAAGGAGTTCCACCGATGCCTTCACAGATCCTCAAGGTCCGAAACCCCACACACTCAACGAACCGAGTCAATAGAATTTGTATATAGCAATAGTAAACATCTCACATCAACATGACGCATCATCATCAAGGTTAAGTGGTTCATCATCATAGGGTCTGGGACACGGTAGCAAGTAAAGAATAAGTTTTTTCTCAGTGTGCCAGAGCGGATGTTACATACACCCTCTTCTGGTTTAACTTCGCCCGCTTCTCAAGTATATATGCCGAATAAATGTACTATAAAATCATAAGTACCACAAGATCATAAGTCTATCTATCAAAAAAATGGGAATTGTTGGCTCATATCATATGCGTCTTCCCAGTCGCCGAGTGGACTATAATCACCACTAGATCTTTGATCTGACACCATTCGACGTCAGAATTATCGAACGCGGTTTATCTAAAATGGACTGCTCACCATGAGCACTTCTCGTCCGGACATGAAAGGAACTCTGTGTCAATCATGTGTAGGATCACACATAATGTCTCTTTACAACAGATACATGAAAACAAGGACACGCTTCAAAGAATCGTAAGGTTAGTCGATAGGGCCAATGGCCTCTTTCTTCCACAATCCGAAAATACAAACCTAGGGAGAGGGTTTAGTTCTCTCATTCAAACTTGATCGAACTCTATGCGGTTTAACCCACAAGAAGATTCGATCACGACTCAACTACTTCACGACTCCAAGCAGCATCAACATAACTCTTCATCCTACCATTTATCCCTTTGTATTATGGTTTGCGCCCGCTTCTTCGATTTATTTGATCGCTTTTGGTCCCACCAGACCCCTATCCTCAAGCCAATCCCAAACTCAAAGGCGTCTGAAACGGTCACCCATAAAGAAACTCAAATGGCACCATCTTAGTGGTGCTTTGGTAGTTGTTGTTGTAAGCGAACCCTACTAGAGGCAAGGATTCCTCCCAATGTTTTAGCGGGTCCATCACTTTATTACGCGCGAACATGTCTTCCAAGGTTTGGTCCAAAATCTTCATTCGTTTCGCCGCCTCAGTGATATGCAAAGATTAATTGTTGAGTTCCCAAGGCCTCTTGAAACTCATCCAAAATCGTCTAATAAACACCGATCCTCGATCGTATATGATCCTTCTTGGTACATCGTGCAACTTCAAAATATTGTTAACAAAACATATAGCTATGTCAAGTGTTTGATACATTGTGTGCACAGGAATAAAGTGAGAACTATTTGTCCGAGTGTCTACCACTACAAAAATCGAGTCGATTCCTGTCACAAAATATCCAACATTAAAATCCATCGAATGACTTCCTATTTCGACTGGAATGGTCATGTGGTTGTAGTAACTGTCGTCTATGTTCACCTTGACTCGGCCGGGACACTCTAGACATCCAGCCACAAGGTTGACTATGTCAGCTTTCATTACTTTCCAGAAGAACAAGGGTTTGCTGGGTCCGCCTCATCTTCAGAATTTCCGGGTGATATGAACGGCTCTATGAGCCTCGTTCAGGGTCAACATCCTCAACTCTTCGTTTTGTGGTACGTAAATCCCACCTCTAAAACTCAATAACCCATCACTATCCAGTAAATCTCTCATATCGCGGTACCATCATAGTGTTTTGTCCATAAAATCCTCGACTTTGTACCGGGCCATCGTCATGATGTAAAGTGAGAATCTTCTCACAAAGAATTGTTTGAAGAGGTAACACCGAAAAAAAAATGCATGGCCTCCGACTCAAAGAACCCACCACTCGGTTCACCATTCCCTTAATGTAAGTAATATCAAATTCGTACTCGCTAAGCAATTCCGACTAACGCCGTTGTCGCTGCATTGAGGTCATGGCGTGAAAAATGTATGCAACCCACAATGATCACCTTACTTCAAATTAAACTGTGAAAAGTTCCATACCTTGCTGCATAACGATAGCCAACAAATCAAAACCACGTATATGGATTGCAACCCACCTCAATGGTTTAAATTTTCACAACTCTTCTCTCAATAATGTTATTGCAGATCGCCGATCTCGATCTTGATGACACCGGCCCCGAATCCAATACCGCATCCGCCTTTCAATTTAATTTAACCAGATATTCCTCTTCGGCACCGCGATTCTTTCGCAACTCGACTTCGAGGTTTTGGAAATCTCAAACGCCAAATCCTCTCCCTCCACGTCTTCTAACTCCGGACTATAATTCGTTAACGCTGTCCTCCGACGATGATTGAAGCTTACTTTGGGTCTTTACCCAAAGAGCATGGATCTGCTCCACGTCTCCCCTAAATCCGACGCAACAAGCTTTGAAATCCTTACTGGGGTGCTCAAATCTTTTTCCACATCTCCTCTCCCGTCCGACGACTAAATTCACTTCACATCTTAACACTAAATAAATCATGTCTAACAAGTGCACCTCAAGATATCCGCCGTCCTAACTTACACCTAAGTGCATCCAATGGATGTGTGCTCAACATACAAAAACATCCAACAATTGTGATCTATAGATACTTGTGCCCATAAGCACTTTGTCATTTATCCCAACCCCCAAATGTGGGTCACCCAACTCTATTGGTCCACATATAGTCCAAGCACCCAAGCCAATCAAGTTTTCTATGTCAATCTTGTCCATCATGCAAAATGCATGTTTGGGGCAAAGTTGCCCAACAATCTTATTTGTCCTTTTTCACCAAGTTCTCTTGGTGCATATAACTAGTGCAAGGTACTAATGTTTGCAGTGCACCCAATCTATAAGTAAGAGTGCCCAAAATATCCATGATGCAACTTGCCAACAAACCAAGCCACCCAAAACCAACTCTTCTAGCCATCAACCTTTCATCATGTCCATCCATGCTAGTCAATGACCACCAAGGTGATCATAACACCTCAAGGCTAATACCATGTAGTAACCTCGCCATTAATATGTCAAACTCCATACCGCCAAGATTTTTTTTTTTCCTTTTCTCTCGTAATACCAAGGAAATTGGGTTTTAATATCAATGCAATAAGTAAAGGGTCCAGCGACTAATCATTTCCTTGACCCTTTCAATGCGCGCAAGAGACACTGAATATAAAACCACATTCCACCCCTTTAATTTCCTATCGGTCTAGAAAGTTTAGATTAACGATCTTACCATCATAACAACTATGTTGGGCACAACCTAAACGACCACAAATTGGAAATTGAATTTTATCATCACGCATCATAAAACTTTCCTCCTTCATACACAAACAATGTCTCGTATAAACATAATGACATAAAATTTCCTCCTTCATGCAATAAGAAATGTCACATAGCAACATATAATTTTTCATGCATAAAACAGTGTCACTTATAATCATGATAACATAATTTCCTCTTCCATAAAATAAGCAATGTCAATTTATAATCACAATGTTCCACACACACACATTGTCACATATATCCATATAATTTTCTATACATAAAGCAATGTCACATATAAATTCTATAATTTTCCATACCAAGCAACGTCACCTACAATCCTAATAACCTCACCCCTAAATGACCACATAATTGAATTTATCAAATGTCCTTGTGATGGGAATGACGGGACGTAACCATTATCATATTGAAAGATACATTTAAACCGCCATAGTTAATAATAAATAACAACATAATCAACATATCAATTACCTCTTATGGTTGCAATGACATTTATATCCATTATCATACGGAAGGGACATATATTAAATAACCATGACTAACACCACCTAATTTAACAATCATACTTGAGTATACCGATATACCCCATAATTGAAACGACAACCTAACCATTCTCATAAAGAAATGACATATTAAATAACCTTAATTAACACCACTTAAATCATGACATACTTGAATATAGCCATGTTCCCTCATAATTGAAATGAGGAATATAACCAGCATCACATTGGAATGGCATATTAGATAACCAAGTTAACAATACCTAAGAGCACAACATGCTTGAATATAACAATGTGCCCTCGTAATTGAAATGACGAATATAACCATTTTCATATTGAAATGACATATTAGATAACCATAGTTAACACTACCTAAAATAACGATATGATTTGATACTCTATAACCCTCATAAATGCAAATGACTAGGGATAGCACTTCAACATTTTAGGAGCCTACTACTACTTAAGCATGAGTATAAGAACTTAATAATATCTCACTGATAGTGAAGGATAACATTTCCTTGATAATTATTATACTTGATATTAACAATTAATAACGCGACGGTTATGAGCACGCCGACGAATCTTGAAATTGAAGAGATCGATATATTTTTTCCAATACCCGGGGAGCTTATTAAATTAGCAATATTCGACCTGAGGACACCACCAGGAAATTGGAAAGGTAATCTCATTTATCGACACGTCTCATACTGGAAGTTAATGTTTTAATTAAAATGGGAAAAGCTAACCCTAATTAAGGACACACGTCTTGAAACCCAGAATGACAATGTTAAATTTAAAGGCGAGGGTGACTATGACTCTTGGTCAACATACCTATTAACCGGATCACAGTCATGGGACGTCAGTTTTAAACTTTGCGTGTCATTCTGTTTTGAATAATTGAATGGACGTCAGCTTAAACCTTCCATGCATCAACTAATTAATTAAAATATTTATGTGACTTGCCAGTCAACTGGAGTCCTCGTAACCAACAAGTTAAGGTAAGGATGACAACTGCTGTTACACATGACGGACTCAGGCAACGCTGAAACTAAACTCCGTAACTGTGATTTCTCTCGAACTAACTGAACGCATGCATGTAACAGCCGGTTTTGACAGGGTTTAAGCCCAACTGCCAGATTGCATTAAGGAAGCTATCCAGTCGAAGGAGTGATACGCCGGAAGGGTTACATGCCCACAACATCCAGTCGACAGGTTTCTGGGGCCCTGGGCAGAAGGAGTGGAACGTTTACGGAGAGGGTTGTTCTCAGGAAAAGATGTGGCGTCTTACGGCCTGCCACGAACCAGTTCGACAAAGGAGAGTAACCAAGAGAGTAAGGCACAACTTGCAGAGAGTTTTAATCAACGCAGATCCTTCCAATGCCTGACTGTAACAGACTTAACATCGAAAGACGGTTTTTCCTTTGTGTGCTCTGAAAGGGGAAACGATCCCTTGGTTGCCCGAGGAGGGATCAGGTGAGAGGCCTGTACTGTAATAACTACTCAGGTAGAAAAAAATGAAAACAACAATTATAAATACCAATCGCAGGGACCGGATTGTGGGAACCTGGTGGATATCCATCGTTCCCCGATGGAACTGTCAACGGATTAAAAAAAAATAGAATTCAGAACGATGACACTGATTCCATAACAGAATTTAACGCGACCAGTGCATGCCAACCTGTGGCTGCTCGTGAGGTGACTGACCAAGGAGGTTCCGCGAATACACATCGAATCAGAAGGGAACGATTTCCAGGAAGGAAAAACTCGACGGTATCAGCGCATGTCATGACTTTTTTATCACAAAATCCACCCAAGGTGAAAGGAACGACTCAGCGCAAGGAAAAAGGGAATCGAAAACCCACTGCAGAAAATTCGCCCCTGGTAACAAAAGCCACAGTAAGAATTCCCAAAAATTTTGCCCAGCACAGTTACAACTAACGCCTCCGTGTGAAGGTGGAACCCCTCCCAAAAAGTCTCACTGCTAAAAGGAAAAATTCCCACTATAAACAGGCTTGTGCACAAAAGAAGCAATCCAATTTGAGACGGTGAAACATGGG
>SNQJ01S0110114.1:0-29071 GCA_010110895.2 Picea sitchensis
TGAACTTTTTTCAAGGGTTGACATCAATGACAACCAACCCAATTAATCAAAAATATCCCCCTTTGGCATTGATGGCAACACTCTGATGCAATACTGAATTCATGTCATGAAATACTGAAGTCATATCAGACATGCTCCCCCTATGACCATCGTTCCCCCTGGAACCATATCTTTGTGTTCTGCATATAATAAATCTCTCCCCCTTTGTCATCAATGTAAAAGGTATATTTTCATCTGGGGCTGCTCCCTCTAACTGAACTATCCTTGGGGATACTCCCCCTGACTGAACTCTTCTTGAAACTAATCTCCCAACCTGAACTTTCCTTTTTATGGTGCTTCCTCATGTAAATCTAAGACATATAAGATAAGCAATCAAAAGCATTCATTTTGGAGTAGAAAATACTCTGAGTCTCTAGCGAAGATACTCAAAGGCTTCCCGTGGAAGCGGTTTTGTAAAGATGTCTACCACTTGTTCTTTTGTGCCCACATATTCAAATATGATGTTCTTCTCTGCAACATGTTCCCGTAGAAAGTGATACTTTATTGGAATGTGCTTCATCTTGGAGTGCATCACCGAGTTCTTTGATATACTGATGGCACTTGTATTATCACAATAGATTGGAATGGGCTCATAATACTCAACCTGTATATCTGTCAAAGTTTGTTTCATCCATAGAACATGTGTACAACATGTTGTTGTTGCAATATACTATGCCTCGACTGTAGATAAGGATGGTGATGATTGTTTCTTTCTTAACCATGGTACTAAACACTCACCCAAGTATAACGCTACTCCATAGGTGCTTCGTCGCTCATCAATGCAACCTTCCCAATCTGCATCTGTGTAGGAAATAAGTGATAGATCCTTTCTTTTTGGATACCATAATCCAAACTCTTATGTTCCTTTGAGATATCTGAAAATCCTCTTCACTGCTAATACATGTGATTCCTTTGGTGTTGCTTGAAATCATGCCACCTATGCAACTCCCTACATTACATCTGGTCTAGATGTTGTCACATATAGTAAACTACCAATCATTGACTTGTATTTCCTCTGGTTTGTAGACTTTGAATCATCATATTTGCTTAACTTGCAACTGGTTTGCATAGGAGTGGTAACTGGTTTGCAGTCTTCCATTCCAAACCTCTTTATCATTTCTCTGATATACTTAGTTTGAGAAACAAAAATTCATTGGTTGCTTTGACATATCTGAAGACCCAGAAAGAAGGATAGTTCTCTAAGTAATGACATTTCAAATTCATTATGCATATCCTTTGCAAATTTCTGGCTTAACCTGTCATTAGTACTTCCAAAAATAATATCATCAACATAAACTTCAATTAATAAAATACTATCTTGAGTTCAACATAAACTTCAATTAATAAAATACTATCTTGAGTTACCTTGATGTAGAGGTTGTTGTCTGCACTTCCATTTTTGAACCCTGCATGTTATAGATATTTATCTAGTCTAGAGTATCATGTCTTATGAGCCTATTTTAGATCATACAAGGCCTTCTTCAATTTTACACACATAATCTTCATTCTTTGACAACTTAAATCCTTTGTTCAATGTAGAATTCTTTCTCTGTTCCCAAGAAAAGTCTGATTTCACATCCTGATACACTTTAATATTCTTGGAGCATGCATAATCTAGGATCAATCGGATTGCTTCCATTATGTAAACTGAAGAAAATGTTTCCTCAAAGTCAATCCCTTCAACCTGCGAGACGCCCTTGTAGGACAATAGAGGCAGCATAACAATACAATGAGATTCTTGAATCCATAGTGCACCCATGTATCTCTTTATAGCAAATATTTGAGGCATTATACAACCAGTCTTTAGTGTGAAATCAATGTGCCCTAGGGCACTCTTAGGTTCTTGACTAACTCTACCTGGATTCAAAATTTCAGATTTGAGGGTCAAACTGACTTCTAGGAGTTGGAAACTGTATGGGTGAAGGCCACAAGAACTATAAATGCGTCGTTCACAAGAGTGGGTGTCTTTTATCGTACACAACAAGATCAGCATGTGTGCTCTTTTGGCTTCTTTTGCCTATGCACGGTGGAGTGCTTCCTGTAGTGTTTATGCACATGTCAATTTATAACCAGCTTTGTATAATTTGTGTGCCATTTGGAAATGTATTTTTGGGCCATGAATGAATCCATATTAGGTTTTGGAGATGTTGGATTCCTCAGAATCCATTTGGAAAAGAAATTCCGTTGATAATAGATGCCCCCTCGATGTGAGGTTAGAGCATACGATAGCTGAAATACATCAATGTTTCTTCTAATCAGAGTACCATCAGAATGAAGAGAGTTGATAGGAACTGCAAGAGGGATCCATCATAAGGAGAGGGGAAATTGGGACCCGAACCTTTCTCTAGGTGTAGGAAAAATAACGTTGTATATAACGAGGCGTATGCCCTATGCCTCGTGGCTTTCGCGTAACTCAAATATGTAAGACAAAGAATCGGCTTATATGTTGATGTAGATAAATGTAGCGCCATCTGGGGTGGTTTGATAATGGAAAATGACAATTACGATGGTGAACATAATTTTAAAAGAGACGTATGACACTGTAGTAGGTATGTCGAGACTCAGAGGGCATTGATAATCTGAGGTCTCGCTAGTATAAAACAACCCCCATTAGTCGATAGTAAGACCCACCATAACATGAGAGTGTGTTGACGCCAAAATGTTATGGGGGCCTACGACAACAAAGAGCAATTGTGGTTCTCCCTGTCATCCGAGACTCTTCATTGTAAAGGTAGTGAGAGCTGGCGATATAGCGTCAGCCTCTTCTAGAAACTCGGGTGTTGATGTTGACATGAAGGGAGGTGCGACTCCAAGAATCAAAGGGCTTCTATGGAATCCACTGGATGAGATTAGGAATTGATGAGGGACATGGACCTATGTCAAGATGTGGTGAGACTCACACCCCCTTGGTTGGGGATATATTTGTAAGCGTGAGTGGCAAAGAATCAGGATCGATCTGGGAATTGGGCCGTGGGACGACACTAGATATGGTGTTAAACTGTGCTAGAGGCTAAAAATGTGGACAAACTCATAGATCAGGGTACATGGACCGGTGAGATACTTGGGTTTTATGGATGATGTCAACAATATTAGAAGGTAATGAATGTCAAACTAAGGGTGACAGGGGTTGCTTTTCCTGAAAAATAAGGTCGCTAAAGGCGACAACAAAGCTATGTAAGTGTTGGAAACAAAGGCTTTGTACAATTACCAAATGAAATAAAGAATAATTTGGGATATAGTAGATATTGTAACTGTGCCCCACCTAGCATTGGCTTCATCTGTGAGGGCAGCTGTTGTGTGGAGAATCGTGGAGGGTGGGGGTATAGGTGGGTTTCTCAGATGAGGTAAATGAATGGAGTGTAATATGGAGATGGGAAACTGATTGTGGATGAAATAGAGGGTTACTGACATCAGGAGGCAATACCAAATGAGAACCATAATGGAATAAGTTGGGAGTCCTAGAAATATAGAAAAACGAGGAGAAGGAGCATGTGGTTGACTTCTAAACGATAAGACTATTGGGACTCCCATCCCAAGGGGGTAAAAGCAGCATGAGTGTCGTGTATGGGTAAGGGATTCGCTATCACCCTCTATATAATTTCCCTGGTACGAGAAGGAAATCGCAAGGGTAACCACAAAAACCTCTTTGAGTCGTGGATTCAGTCTCTCCAAGACTTAGAGAGGATCTCTCCTCAGAGGATTAACTTTGTTTGTACTTTATATTAGCTAGTTATGAGGTGCACGGTTTTAGATTTGAGGTGTCTCAAAGTTGAAGGATTTCTTTACGCATCCATGGGCTATGGGGTATGTGTTAAAACTTAAGGTCAAATAAACAACTTTTAAAAGGCTTCTTCACAGGGCAATATAGTCAAGACACTAGATGGATTAAAATTAAATGTGATGGAAAGATAGAATAAGTGAGAGGTTCTTTTAAGTAATGAAGCATTCAAGAATTTATTTAACTTAAAATCAGAAGAATAACATGCATATTGATAAAAAGGCCAGATACAGAGTACACGAGGTAAATTTCATGCTTTAACTTCCTTTAACAATTAGAATTAGGAAAAAAAGTGATAATATAGTAAGAAACATTAACATAGCAAGAATAACATCACCAATATCCAGACGCAAGAATCTTGTGAATCAATTCCTTTGTATTACTGGTGAATCTAAAATATTACAGAGAATAGCTTTCCTCGGTGCAAGAATCAACCCCCTCCCAAAAAACAAAAATATCCCATTCTCTATTAAAATATATATAAAAGACTCTCCCTGGGATTAGGAGGTCAAATTCAACCAATTTCTAAAATAGCAAGAAACTTTCAAAATATGGAACTATCCGCCATGAAAGAAGGGTCGAATTTCAGTAGTAAAGGGGTCAACTCATACATATGTTTCTCTTCAATGGTGACACATGTGTCAAAACTGAAGGATTGTATCATATATGAGTTTTTCCAGAGAAAAAACCTCCTTCGGTTTCTCCACTTGCCTAGTCAATAAACAGCTCTCGCAGAAAATCAGATCAAAATGTAAAAACAAAAAACCTAAAAATGAGGCCGAAAGATGGCTTAGATTCTCCCAACTTCTGACACCTATGTAAAATATGGAAGAGGTTTTGTTCATTCAGCCTCAAGTTCAACAAAAAATATCTCTTTTTTTAAATTTGTTTCCATTTGCTCTGAACTGGCTTCGAAGACGCATCGTCAAACCGGAAAAACAAGTTTGCCTTTGAGTTTCTTCGTGAGGGTGGTCTTAAGGATCGAGGTTTACTTCCAAACTCCTTTGGAGGTGGTAAGTGGTAATTGGGATGGGGCGATTTCACTGATGTGACATCTATCCCTCCTTATTAGCTCACCAACTCGCACTTCAAGGAGCTGATGGACGGAGGGGGTCCGAGCTGTACGAGGAGGAGTGTTTAGACTTAGGATAATTTCTACAAGCTCTTCTTCTTCTTCTTTCGCTTGCTATATAAGCCTTAATATATGTATGTTTATTGTTTATTAATTCATTTCTATTGTTTTGACGACCATTTTTTATTAATGTTCTTTTATTTTTTATTTGTTTTTAATTAATTTAAATTTTAAATTATTTTATATTATATTATTTGTTTTAATTTGTTTCAATTAATGTTTTATTTATGATTTATTATATTTTGTTAATATTGTTTTATTTATTTTTAATTGTTTTAATTAATTTTATTAATCAAATAATTAATCGAATTACTAACTTTAAACAACTAACTATTAATTAATTAAAAATCAATTTTATTATTAATAAGTCTAATCTAATTTTTATTAATCTAACGCTTTTTGTTTATCCCATTTGTTTTATGTGGATGAGTGGTGCGATATACTCAATGGGACAAGGACAAGGGAGTGAAAGTATGCAGAGGTGGATGAAATTGGACAACAGGTGATGAAGGATTCAGAAATGGATGAAGGGAGAAGTGAAATCAATCGAGGCCGAAAACCAGATGTCTTCATCACGAGACCAATGCCAAAAATATAATTGTAGAAACAAATAACCTATAATAATAGACCCCAACAGGCTATCATTGGGATGTCATGTAGGGGAGAGTGCCACGGGTGAAAGAACTGAAATGCAAATGGAGGTAATAGTGCATCAGAGTCGATGAGGATCCTAGAGGAAACAAATGAGGGTGTGACTGGAGATGTAATGGAGATTCAGAGGGAATGGTTACATGATAGTGTCGATCATATACATGAAGGGGTTGCATTGTGTTGTGATGACCAAGTACATGTACACATAAAAAACCAAATACTTGACGTGAAATGATTCATGAAGATAAAGAGCATATAATAACTATTTGATAATTATGAGCATGTGTACCTAGGCGTGACGTGAGAAAAAATTCCCCAAGGCCGGCAGGAATGATGGTGAATCGGGAATGTCATCGTAGGTGGTGGACTCGATCCCGTATCAAGATGGATCAAAACGGATGTCTGAAAGGCCCCAATTGAGCATGGAAGTTTGGCAAAAGGGACTATATATAGCAAGAGGGACCACATTTCCACCTCATTTTTACCTACTACCATAGGGAGTTGATGAGATGTGTTTAGAGGAGATTTGGATATTACAAGAGCATGAGGCTACCAATCCGGGAGAAACGAGGGACAGGTTAGTGGACCTTTCAGCCTGCACATTATGAATTTGATAGATTGTAGGTAAGGGCTGTATGGAGGGTCGTACAAGGGGATTTTGTGAGGGTGGCCCCCAAGTGCCAGTGGATTAGCTGATGCCCCTGCACAAAAGTGCACGGTTGTAGTGAGGAAAATCATGCATGGGGGCGCGTGAGTGAGGAAAACAAGTGCACATTTGATGCACACATGTTTGAAGTACAACCGCAGACTCTTTGAAGAATCAAGCTTCCATTGCACAACCATGTAGCCAATAAGGAGCATGAATGCGACCGGTGTGACATGTGCACATTGATGCGCATATGTTTCTTCGACAGTGATGCATTTATGCGCAACTATGTGAATAACATGCACGCATATGAGTAAAAGTCAGGGGTTTTGGAAAAACTTTTTTTTTGAAGTTTGTTGATGAATAGTGATGACATGATCAAACAATATTTGTGAATGCAGTGATCGGGCCTAAGATCTGCACCCACCGAGGATATGGATTCAGTAGCCTATGGAGGAGGTGAGAGACGAAGCCGTGAATTTGAGGACCTTTGGTAGCCCTCGCGGGTTGTTGTGCTCGACTATCCATCGATACACGCGGAGTACCGCCATGCAGATCCGACGGCGTGGAGCACTGAGCATGTTTCCATTATGTGGGGAGCAACATTCTCCGCGATGGAGGATGTCTATTTTTGGACTGGGTCCCTTTTCAGGGGAGGGCCCTACCTATTGATCCCTAGCTACCAGCAGGTGTCCACTTGGCATACTCTATGCAGGAGGTAATCGTTTATCGACTCGTCGTCTGACTGCTTGATTAGCGATGTGAATGCACTTGCATCGCTATAATAATGATGGGATCGTGGGAGGATCTACTGATCCCAGCTTACCTAGTAGATCAAGCAGGCCTTGAGGACTATGATGAGAGCATTGGGTGGAGAGTTTTCTACCTGGGGATTAACTTTGCATTCCAAGATGATGGGGTAGCTTAACCGATGTTGGGTCAGGTCGGACGCATGAAGCCTTTGGGTCGAGCATTGGTGGCTGGGTCTTTGAGAGGGTGCCCATGTTGCACCCTAGAGTGGTGTTGCCAGCGGCTGATGCACGAGAGCCACAGCTGATGTGGTGGCCATCGATTTTGGTATGGCATGGAGGTGGGGGAGGGTGGCCATGCCTATTGTACTCGATATGGCACGCAGTGGTGCCATATACACAGACTGAGCATTGCGCCCTATATGGTGGGATGGACCACAGATCCAGATATGGTTTTACCTCCAGGAGAGGTTTGGGACCATAGAGGCATGTTGTTCATTTTTATGTTTTGCATCTTTGTAGTATATCATATTCTTTATGTATGGATGGATGCTGATGCTAATGCTTGTTTGTTGTGTGTGTGCACATGTGGGGACACGAGGCCAAGAGGTGGAGTCAGCCAAGAGGTCACCACAAGGACTAGTAGACCACGCTGGGGAGAGTCGCAGGGAGAGGATGTCGAGGATGAGGCCGCAAAGGCAGGGCCGCCTGATGATGTAGTGAGAGTCGGAAAAGAGCGTAGATCTCGATGATCTCAGCAGGCCATCAAGCATGATCCTCCCAGAGGTCAAGGTGGTGTTAGAGGACTTCGGGCTGCCGGGTTGGAGGTGGTGCTACAGGGATTTATCGAGGGTATGTCGACTCAGATCCAAGATGAGGGAGTATTGAAGAAATGTGTGGGCCTTTTGGTGGAGTCGCGGACCCTGATCCACAAAGAAACTATAGTGGGAGTAGAGATGATTGGGCAGTTTCCCCTAGGACCTGAGGGACCCCTAGATGGTGGGGCACCTCCTCTAGATAGAGGACCTGGTGGTGGTTCTCTAGAGGCACCATGAGTGTTTGATGTATATTTTGTATTTTATCATAGGTCAGGAGCCCATCTTGTATAGGGTAGTGTGACACCTATTTTGTACCTATAGGGATGAGGGGCTCACCTGCCTACAGGCGATGTAAATTTTGTACCATTTTTTGTAAACAATGATGATACATTGATCATTATATATATATATGGATATACATGTTTTACGATCATCAATTTCTACATGTGATGATATTTTGTGATTCTTTTTATGATGTCTAATCTATATGTTGTGACATACTTTGGATGATTTTAGAAGCCAGTGTGTAGAGGTGTCTCGATGTGATATATGCCAATCTAACACTATTAGGTTAGCCATATTACCTGCTATTTGATTAAATTGTCGTGGGAATATGTGTAAATGTTATTGAATCAAAATGTCTAGATAAAACTCTAACTTGCAGGTAATTGTGGAAGAGGCAAGGATCGTGAACATCATATTCATTTTTTGAGTTGGAGGATGACTAGTTGGGAATCTAATAAGACGCTTACAGGATAAATATGGCGGTGAATGGCCTTGGCAAGGAGGCCATTGACAGATATGTGGCCTCTAATTTGGTTGTTAACCGTGTAACCCAAACATATGCCGCTCGATTGGAGAATTTCATGTGAGGGGGTATAGAGGGCCCAAGCTTAATCGAAGAGAGATTTTGTTTCCATCGGCTAGCTCCGTCAATGTCATAGATGTGGTAGGTTGATGGAGGAGAAATATGTCAATAACACAAATGGTATATCAAACATAAGGCATGGAGGGAAAAAATAAGATTAAAAACTCTACAAATGTGTACAAAAAGAAAAAACTTAGTGTAGAAATGACTACGCCAGCGTGAAAATTTATTTGGCAATGACTCGCTGATGATTTATTTGAGAGGTAGCCTTCCGAGAGGCCGTGGATGTGTATTCTCCTTTAGTGACCAATGGCGGGAATATGGTAGGTTCCATGCCATAATGACTTGAATTTTCCATGACCTGTGGTAATGGAGCAATAATACAGGCCAGGGACGCAGGTCTCCTTGTTTAATGATGAAGGTTGACATGGCAGTCAAAGGTTTCCTTTGACCATTTCTTGGCTGCCACATTGTTTTGTAATGAAGATCGACGGTCTTCATCCAATGAATCTGTTCATGAAGCAATCACCCATTGAGCAAGTAATGCAATAGTCTCATGGCAATGCGCAAGGTGTGGATTTTGCATTCGATGGGGAGAGTGGCCCCAACCCCATGGACAAGATGAAATTGTGTAAAACCAAAGGTAGTTTTAACCATCGTACGATAATCCCATAGTGTTGAAAACAACATAGCATGCCAATTGGTCTTATGTTTGTTAATAGTGCTGCTGTAACATGGTTTTGAGGAATTTGTTAATGTTCTTTAATCTGGCCTCGCTGGACCAAGGGTAGTATGGGGAGGAAAACTCATGGGAGTAGCCTAACCCTGAGGAGATTTCGACGAAGATCCCATTCTCAAAGTGTTTACCATGATCGGAAACTAGTTGGAGTGTTACGCCAAAACGTGATATGATGGGGTTGAAGAAAAAATGCATTGTTGTGTCATTGGTGTTGTTGAAGGTATGCATGGTTTCGGCCCATTTGGTAAATTAATCTACTCCCACGATGTATCTGTGTCCATTTCTAGATGGAGGGCTGCAAGTCATGAAGTCTATGCCCCATTTGTAGGAGGGGCCAACGGTAATGACTGGATGTAAATGAGTTGGCGGGGCTCATGTTTTATGGGTGAACATTTGGCACTCAGTACACTACTTGACTGCTTGGATGTAGTCATGAAATAAAGTGGGCCAAAAGTACCTTGCTCGAATGCTTTTTTGGGCAGTAGTTATACTTGAGAGGTGGCCACCACAGGCGTCTCTATTGCAGTCATTCAAGACTCGATCGGTCTTGTCGATAGTCAAGCATCGACGGATTATGGTGTCGACCACTCTTTGATATAATATGTCACCAATAAGGAGATATCGAGGGACCTGATGGAGAATGCACCGACGATCATCCCCAGAGAGCTGATACCCAAACTTTTGGGTTCGGAGGTAGGCGAGGAGGTCGATGTACCAAGGGTCATCCATGGGGATGTATAAGAGGTGTTCATCGGTAAAACGGCGTTGATTCGCGAATCCAGCAGCGGTTCCAGGAAGAATGTGGATGAGTCTCGGGTGAGTGCAGCGGTCTTCTTTGATTTTGGGAGTTTTCGAACTCTAAGTCAGATTCTTTGAAGGATGACGGATCCATTGGGAAAATTACTAATTTTGTTGACTAAGAAAGCATCAGATGGGGCTGGAATATGCCAGCGACTTTGGTAGCGGCTAAGATATAATTACGCAATTTTGGACTGCGAGGACAACTGCAGGTGATTTTCTCTTCATGGTTGTATTTCAAGGTTGGTCCTGAAAGATTCTTACCAACGTAGGTAAATAAATATGCCTGGTCGTACTATCATCCCATAGTTGGATCTAGAACTCTTTTTGAATTTAGACGTTGAGTACCGATGGCAGAGGATGAAGCAGATCATAATCAAGCGGACTAATAAAAGGCATTGGAGAGCACCTCATTTAAATCATCAGCGTTTGGGCATGTTCATCCCATCGAATGGGATATCATGAAGCAATAAATGAAGGAAACCATGCACGAAAGTGGGCGAACCGGGGACAAAGCGTCAGAAAAGTTGGATTTGCCTTGTAGGCTCTTAAAGTTGGTGCAAATCTTCTAGTATTGAACTTTATGTGATGGATTTGACCCTTGAGGGTGTCACAGGATGCCGCGGTTGGGTGCCGATGAACCCAAGGAGGTGTCTCTGACTGCTGATCTAAAAGACACACTTGAGGGGATCTGCCGATATGGTATTTAAGTTGATATCATGGAAAGACAACCCAGTCACCCAGATGTTGAGCATTCTTTAGATCAAGCGGTGGAGGTCTATCTGCCAAGAGAGGATGATGCAAGCGGAGACTGCGAAAAACGAAGTCGCCATTCGCTGATCGTCACACCCAAGATGGAGTCCAAAAGGCATAAAAACGATATGCGCACCGTATGGGGTGTAAATGTGGTTTTACACAATCCGCTGGATGGATTTGACTTGGTTGCAGCCAAAGAAACCATATCTCAGCGAAGTATAGAGCCCGTGGATACCTGCGACAAATACCGATGATTTGGCCGGATGAAAGGGGTAGGAAGCTGTCTCTTGACAAGCATGGTTGAGGATCAGGAAAGTCAAGCATAATGCCAATAGTGCCAGGTTTTGTTGATGGTGGGATTCGTATTGGAAACCCATGATGCGATGGGTAGATGAACCCCGCAGAGCCGAGTTTGTCAATTTCCAAATTGATAAACCGCTTTGGATGGGTGTAGGGCATTTCTTTTCATACCAAAGGGTGATGGTTTGGTCATGTGTCGATTTGATGTTTGACGATAGAAGGATCGGTATTGGGCATATTTGGTGTATGACTTAAAAAATATCCCGTGATTCCCCCGGAAGAGAGCTCTTTGTGAAGCTGTGAGTTCCCTCGGGAGCATGCGGGGCCAATGGTGATTTCTTCTACGATTCCTGTGTTCTGATGGAAACATCAATTTTGATAGTGGGGGAAATTTTGGCTGTTTCCTTCAAAATCATCGGGGCGGATAGGGTTATTGAACCAGTCTGTATGCCTAGATGGAATGAAATCATTTGTTTTGATTTAGTATATGGAGGCTTGACTAGGAGGGCCGCTATCATGTGAGAGAAAGAGGCTCGTGGATGGATAAATTCCATGGGCAATCGGGCGTAGTTAATTCTTCGAGGATATCTCGGCCACAGCTGGAAATCCAAGAACATAGGGATCCGGGGAAGTAACATCGGTGACACCGTGATTGCCTCGTGGTGAATACGAGGTATCGCAACTCATGGTGCAATGGGTGTGCTTGACATAAACCAAATGTCTAGATACTATGGGTTAAAAACTATGGTCGGGGGTAAGATTTCCCTAGGGAAATGAACCAAATAATCGGGGTTTGGGGGAAAATCCTCATACAAGATATCCATGAACCATGGAGGGGTGGAAGTGACTCCATGTTCAAGTGGAGGTGATGTGAACATTATCTGGAGAGGGATTAGGGGGAATCACTTGTATCATGTGAAGTGAGGTGGTTGGAGGATTTCAAATAAGGGCCATTGACTTAATGCATGCATTTAGTGATCGAGATTAAGGTCTGTGAAATGATCAAGTGAGTCATAAAGAGAGAAAGGACACCTCATTTGTTCGTTGAATGAAGTCGTGATGTAGTGTATGTCAATGATGTGGGTACTTGATGGCGTGGATGGAGAGGGACATTGCTGAAAGCTTTGGCATATTTTCATTAGAGTCTATCAAAACTGAGGTAGGGCAAGGAGTGCAGTGGCCATACCTCAATAGATGGCACATGTGAATATAGTTTGCATCCCTTTACTACCTATATTCAGGGATGCAGTGTTAGTATTGGGTGTGCTTGGTGAAGTGATGAGCAGTGTGGTTGCTTGGGGGTGTTGGATCAAGTTGTGTAACTCAGGGAGAGAGGGGGCATCTATTTGTGGGGTGTCCTTTCTCACATAGTGCATAAGGAGGTTGAACTCAGAGGGGAAGTGGAGCAGTGGGCTCATCCTTCTTCCTTCATCTACCCCAAATGAAGGGTGGCCGCAAGGGGTGAAGCAGGTGGTGTGGTTGATTAGTACTAGAATATGACCGATTACTCGATTAGGGGGAGGGATGGTTGAGGAAGCATCATAGGTGGGTGGAGATACCATATCGGAATGCCCAACACCATGTTGGGAAGGGTAAGCATTGCAAATACTTGGAAATATTGTACTCCCAGTGGGGGTAGAAGAAGGGAATTTGGAGTGAGGGATTGGGGGATTATCTCCCAAACCAGGATTTTCCCTTGGGGCGTGAAATTAGGTAAGTGGTGTCGTAGGGTTCTTAGGTAATTTCTGAGGTAGAATTTCTTCAACTGGTGGGATGTCGAGGGGTGGAGAAGCCTCTGCGGGAGGAATGGTATCTCCAGTTACAGTTCCATCGGAAGATACGACACACACTTATGCTGAGGGGTGAAGTGAGTAGTGGTGTCTCCATGTCACTAGAAAGGATGGGTCCTTGAAAATTCTTGGGGCCATCTTTATGAGTGGGTAGGTGTCAGAATTATGTGACAAGAGGTAGGATGTTATCGATGTTAGATGAATGGCTAGGCTCATAATGTGTAATCTGGTTGATGGTGATGATCTTCCCATCATGGGGGAACATCATCGTACAAATACGTGAAGAGGCCACGTTCTCATAGCATACATGTAGCTACTCTAAAACAAGATGTTGTAATAAAGAGGGGCATCGATAACCCCAATGTCAATTAGGATGGTTTTTCCTCCAAGTTCAACGGGGACATTTTAAAGGAGCCCTTTAGGATAGGATGGTCATCCATCATAAGCCTTCCTCAAAGTGATGGCATATGGCATTAGCCTCGTGGAGCACCTTTCTACCATGTATCTTTGGACATGATTATTGTTGATTCACCTTCATCAATGATACATCAATGAATTATGATGTTCTGAATTTTGACTAGTATATGGAAAGCTACCAAAGCAGGGAAATGAGGTTCCTACAACTAGATAAAATGTGATGAGTGTAGTATCAACAAGGTCGACTACCCCCAAGGAATCAATGATTTTGTTGAGTGGGGACATGCGTTTGAGGACCTCTAAGACTGACATGGCTGCAAAATATTGTTCCAAGTCATCGACCAAATTGTAACTATGTTCTGCCCTAGCCTGAGGGTTGTTAACATTCCATCATAATGGGATGCAATGAATACGAATGGGTGGTTCAGTATTAGGGTGAGGAATCATCAAAGGGGGGCCCAGTTACAATTGGGGGTGCATCCGAGATGGTGGGAGTAGACTCAGGGGTGTGGTTTTAATCGAAGAACCTGCAGAATTAAAGAATTTATTCTTCCTACCAGTGAAGAGGAGATCAGGATATGCCGAATTTCGTAGGATGCATATCCTGATGGTTATTCATCACACCTTGGTGGAATAGGGTTTTCAACATAGCCTGGGTTGGTTTTTGCAAACAATTTTGTGGGGTCTGTTGAGGGGCAGGAGGCACCGGGGACGTGGTATCTGGGCGGAATATTTCATCCGCTTGAAGTCACATTTGGGGAAATGGTGTGTATAATGACCATGATCATCAGAAGGGAACAAGGGAAGTTCTTCCATAGGTTGTTGTTTTTTTTCCTCCCTTGGCATTTGTTGTTATTTCCCCCTTTGGGGGTTATGGTTCCCCTGATTCGGGTTTCCAAAAGGTTGGTTTTGTTGGGGGTTGTTTCCTCCTGGTCCAGGATTATTATTGTTTTGTCTTTTTCCTTTATTTTTGGCATTAGTCAACTAATGGGTTGGATTTTCCATATTCATTTGTTCAAAATTTTGAAATTGTTGAATGGGAGAGGGATGAACAAGCTAACTCCCCAAGCATGTGGTTGTCCTTGTGGAAGAGAAATGGGCTGTGGAGGACCGTGAAATGGGAAGTACAAATTATTTTGTGGTAAATGACCTGTAGGGTGCATAGGAAGGTGTGGCATTTCTGGCTAGTGCTTGGGGTGTAAGCTAAGGTAGAGGTGTTTCCAGAACTAGTTTGAACAACTGGGCACATCATGGGTGTTGGTGAGGGTCCACTCATAGGTGGAGGAAGGGCAGCATGGTATGGCTATTGGATAAGGGGAGGGTACAAAGGGACTCCCTCCATACATCAATGGATATTTGGGTGTACCATAAATAGGTGGTGGCTGATGTACGGGTTGTGGTCTATTGTGGTACCAATCAATCCATCCGCTGAGGAGACATCTCAAGTTTGTCATGTTCAAATGGTACGTAATCCTCGGGCATGTATTATTGTGTATAAGTAACCTAATTGATCATAAATGAGGTCATATTGTTCGTCTTTGTTGATGGCTGCCTCTTCACTTTGGGGGAAAGTGGAGGCCACATCTTTGGCAAGGAGAGGGATGAGTGATCTAGGAAACCAATCGAGGCATTGTTCTTTGGTGGTTTCTACTTTGCATAACTACTGCTAAGTTGACGCCTATCTCGTGAATGTGGTCACGACATGTGTGGTTGAGGTTTGTTTAAACTCATAGAGTATTTTGAGACCATTGTCATGATGGATTTGTAGTTGAAAGAAGGTCAAAATGTTTTGGCCAATGATTCAAAAAGTCAC
Source organism: Picea sitchensis (assembly GCA_010110895.2). Lineage (NCBI taxonomy): Eukaryota > Viridiplantae > Streptophyta > Pinopsida > Pinales > Pinaceae > Picea > Picea sitchensis. The sequence continues at coordinate 15,295 of SNQJ01S0110114.1, forward strand.
ATGGGGGCCTCGATTTTTCATTCACATACCATTTGACTGATGGACATGTGAGTGTGTGTTGAAATAACTTTAATTGGATGGAGTCATCCATGATGATGTTTGAAGAGCACCATATGAAAGGGTCATGATATTATTGGTGTGATATTCTCCCACCTTTCCTTCAAACTTGGGAATGTTCAAGGTATTTTGGTAGGCATTATGTTACGGGGTCATGTAAGATAGGATCATTCGTGAGCTTACTCATCCAAAGATAAGTTAAGGAGGCCAAATATGGCATTAGGAGTGGTGGAGGATTAGTTCCACCATGGTGTGAGTAGGTAGTGGACCTGACCCTTGAGGGGGTTTGGTGGGGGTGTACTTCTCCCTTTGGAAGAAGTGTACCCTATGCCTCCTCAGGAAGGAGAGCTGGTGGCATGGATGACCTTGGGAAGTGGACTCAAGCAAAGTTTTAATCCAAGCAAAGTTGATCCCAAATGGTAGCACTCATGTGGGGTGTGATGGTTGAGCCTAAGTGGATTTGCTTAACCAGGAACTCCTCCCAGGATAGGAGGGAGATTTTGCAAGATATGGAAATGATCGTGGATTGCGTGGGTCCCCTATGATGTCCGACTAGAAAAGGGAATGGGGTGCCAATGGTGAGAAGAGAAATAAATGAACAAGAGACTTGTATAACTTGTGCCTTCACAATATATCTCATAATCGGATGTAATCAAAAGAGCATCATACATAAATTAATTGAAAAGAAGCATACATTCCGGGTAGGTGGATTTTTTCTGGCGTGGAGAACAAAAGCGAAAAAAATGTTTGTGTCCTAAAATATGTAACGGCCCTTCCTCTCAAATAGAATTGGATCTTCCAATAGCACTCAACAGCGGGGTCTAAAGCCACCGGAAGAGGAACCAGTGAAGGATGAAACAACTGCTTATAATGAAGGGTAGAGGGTGCATATCCCGGAAGAGTTGGTGATACTTCCCAATAGCCACACAAAAATATGATAAAGGTGAAATTGAAGCCCACAACTGCCACATGGGTAGATATCCCAACTTTGGGTTACTAGGTACCTCGGTCTAAGTGTGACATTTAGATTTTTTGGCCTCGGAAATGGGTCACGGGTTGGATAACCTCACAAGAGTTGGTGCCTCAAATGGGAGATGTACAAACAAACTGCATCTCGGCCTTCGACCATTCATGGGTATCTACTTGCCTTATGGTGTTAGGAATATTTGACTTGCAGGATTTTAAAGTTCCCTATTTGTCAACTTAATCTTAAAGATGTGAGAACCAGATAACGGGAGTTATTTGGATGCCTATCCCCAAGATCCCAATTTGTAGAATAAAAAAATTATTTTGTCACCTCCCATGGAGGAAAAATTAGTGATTTCTTAGAAAAAATTAGATGTATTGTTTGAGATATTTGGGGTGTGAACCAATCTCTTTGAATTTAAGTGGGAGTGGATAATTCCTTCCAGAAATAATGGGTGTTTCCGAATCCTTTTGGAGGAAACTTACTTCAACCTCCATGATTCGAGAGAAAACTATGTGAGTGAGTAGTGACTTTGTGTGAGAGAGTGATCAAATGTGCCAAATTTTTAATAAGTTAGTTTTCACCTTGCAACATGTGGAATTACTATGGTCCTTACACCTTGATTACCTATCTTTTTAGATGTCATTGGTACAACCTTATGGAATTTTAAAGTCCCAAGAGAACTAGCATGTAGACATTTGGGTCCTTACCAATCCCTTAAACTCCCTATTGCGGGGATTTAATCTAATAAAGCTTCAAAAAACTATCCTAAATTTGTAACATGTAAGGCTGTGATGGGCCATAATAATTTTTAAAATTCCCCCCTAGTGATGTAAAATCCAAGAAAGTAGCTTCAATGACTATCCTAACTTTGCAACATGGGTACATGTATGGCCCTTGCAAATTTAAGATGTTTGAAAAGAAACTAAGAGGGGCCTTAGGGGGACTTTGTCCTCCCTAAAGATTTTGTCCTTAAAGGAGATGAAATCTTCCTTCAATCATTTTTGACTCTCTGTCTGCTTCATGGTGCTGAGAGAAGAGCATACTCAATGATTGAAGCTTGATTTTCTCGTCCCAATGCAAGTGTTTATACATGTGATAGAAAATGATCTTAACTTAACTTTTATAATCAAAACAAGTCATCCATGTGGAAACTCAAAGCAAAAAGAGGATAAATATAGTTCTTTTTTAACCCCTAAGTGCCCTTGGCTATGTTTTGACTAACCTTCATGTGGATAGGGAATCTAAGTGTGGTTCATTTGCTAAATTGCATTGAATCAATATTTAGAAGGCTAGGGCCTCAAAACATCACAAAAACTCTTACAATGCTGGAATTCTGGACAGATAAAAGGTCATGTACTTAGACAGAGGAACATGTGTATGCTAATGAGAAGCAAGGATCTTCGCTATGCACTCTGTATATAATGCATCGAGAAACACAAGTGGTTTTGGTGCACGTGCTCGGAAGACGTGCTTGTGGGCTAGAAAACTCGTGCATGTTCTGATACGCGTCCGAGAGGAAACTTTAAGGTGCAATTCTCCTCTTCCAACTCCTAATTCATCTCTTTGCAAGTAGGGCTAGGCTGGTTATGATCCTTGTATGAAAATGAGTCAAAAATAAGTTCTCAAACAACCCAAAATGGGAGGAAATTGATACCTTTCCCCAAGGTATCACTAACTGCATCATTTTCGCCACTTGAATGATAAAAAGAGGGACACTTGCAAGTCTATTTGGATATGTTGGATAGGATATAAGTTAGTGGACCAAATGACTCAATCACATGAAATAAACAAACTAAGCTAGCAAAAACTAAAGAAATGAAATTAAAATGCATAAGGAAATTAGAAACCAAAATCAATCAAACAACTGACCACATTCATGACACCAATGGAGAGATTATATTAGTGGGAAAAACACCAAAGAGAAAGGGGACTTATGGATCCCTTCTTCCCCCTTGGGAGGGATCTTTAATCCCCTATGAGAGAGATCTTCTTACAAATGGAAAACTAGAGTGAAATGATGAAGAAATCCAAGCCATTCCCTCAAGAGGTGAGATGAATAGATTAATGAGATGATGCTAGTATTATCCAAGAAGGAAAGAGGTTCCTTGTAGGAGAATAAAGGTAGAATAACAATAAAATGGGATTCTTGAATTCATAGGGTGCACCCATGGCCTCTTTATAGAAAATATTTGAGGCATTATCCAACCAAATTTCTTTAGTGTGAACAAGGGTCCTTTAGGGCACTCTTAGGGTCCTTGAGCAACCCCCCACTGATTCAAATTCTCGGATTTGAGGGTCAAATCATCTTGGGAGTTGAAGGAAAAGTGGGTGAGGGGGTGTTGGCACAGGGTCAGACCTGTGACCAAACAAGAGGGCACCAACAAGCCTCTACATCGTCTTTTTCTACAAAGACTACGGGCTGTGATGCAAATTTCAATTCAAGCAACTATGAGGGGGTTGCAGGATAGAGATGTCTACAAACTGTGTAAACACAAGTGGTTCTTATTACACAAAGAACTCAACATGCATATATTATTCAACTAGATAGATCTATCCTGAGTTATAGATCTGATCTTAATACAATAATGTGATAAAATAAAATAACAATGTGAGCTCAGCACCAATCACACACAACAACAGATGTACATGCGGGTCTTGTTCACCCTCTCTAGGGATACGCCCACAAAATTGTGCTTATGATATATTAAGATAAAAGCATGCTCTAATATGCTCTTGGCCCAGATCCTCTCTCCTCTCTTCTCTCTTCCTCTCCTTCCCCACCCCAAATACAGGATTTGATCTTCGCACTCCAAAATCAAGATCTTACACTACTAGAAGGCCCCTCTCTCTTGGCACTTCTCTCTTCCTTAATACAATATTCTCCTAATGATCAGTAATCAGTGACAAGGCACCAACTACAGCATCAATTCGGACCTAGGTCCTTCGGACTCCCCATTTATGTTACTATAGTCCCTTCAATGACATCCTTAGGTTGAAACCTAGTGTCAAAACCCTAATTACTAAAACCCTAGGTGTCTAAAACCCTAGCCCAACTTGACCCACTTTTTCGATCTTCAACCAGTCTTTCCTTCATCCATATCGCTCCAAAGCATCCACCGCCGGATTTTTCACTTCCTAAGTCGCCCTCGGTCCATCTTCCTTGTTGATTTGTCATCCCCGATCTCCTCATCCAATGACCTACTTTTCCACACTTCGCTCCATACTTTCTGCTCTTTTTCTCACTTCACTCAGTTGATAGTCATCAGGTCTCATGTAAGCTCACTTTTTTTTTCTCTCTCACTCGCTCTCTACTTCCCTTCCATAACCAAGGCCACAATGTGCCCCAACACTCACCACAAGGACTCCGGCCCCGAGGCACTTGAGCTTTGATCCTCTTGTTTCATTTTGAATTTGACCTAGTAGTGCACTCTTCTCTCATGCCCCTTCCCATCCTTCTTGTGCATTCATATTTTATGTCTCGTACCTGGCCTAACTCAGGTTCGGTACCTAGACCCTTTTCTTCTTGATTCCCATCGAGAGTCGTGAGGCAAACAGTTGTCATAGTACAACTTCACCCAACTCCCATTCACCAAACCTTCCTTCCGCTCTCCATTCAATGTCTTCTGCTGTAATACCATTCCTTCTGTAATATAGGCAATATCATATGGTCCGAGCTAATGCGTTCTGAAATTCTCGGGGTGTTTGATAAACTTATAGTCATATACCAATACTAAATCACCTTGCATGAATATCTTCTTCTTAATGTGCCTATCTGTAAGCCTTCTCTCTTTCCTTCTTAATTTGTTGATGGAAGCCTACAATGAATTTGTATTCTTCTAGTTCTAATTAACCAGGCTAGACTTTCATTAATAGTGCTAGTATCATCCATGTTTGTAAATGCATCAATTATTAAGCTTGGTACTAAGTACTCCATTGGGACAATAGCTTCACAACCATAAACCAACTTGAAAGGGGTCTGTATTGTTAATTTCTTGCAAGTGGTTCTATAAGCCCGAGTACTGCAGGTACTCTTAAATCCCAGTCATCCATGTTCACAAATTGCAAATCTTTGTCAATGTTGTCTCCCATATCTTATTGAATGTCAAATCCATTCTCATTTTCTTTGTGGATGGTAAGGTGTACTTTCCCTCGATGGTGGACTCCGCAGAAACCTAAGCTGTGTGGCTTCACTATATTACTATTGATGAAATGTGTACCTTGGATCACTCATAAGGACCTTAGGTATCCAAACCTGGTTATTATGTCAATAAATATAAATGCGCAGTTGTAGCTTCACTACATTCATTGACTTCTCTTGCTTCGACTCCATCTAGTCAGGCATTTTGTTGCATTGATAATATACCTTGCTCCTATGCACTTTCCTGGGGGATTTATAGGTCCCTCCTAGTGGGTTTATAGGTCCAACCAAGTCAATGGCCCATTTTTCAAATGCCTACAAGGTAATATATGGTGCTAATGGAATCGCATCTCTTTGGGATGGTTTTCCCAACTCACTAGCATACATCGTGGTGACGCTCTGGTATATTCTTTAGCATCTCTTTGTAAGGTAGGTCACCAAAGGCCAACCCTAAGAATGTTCTGCGCATTTTCTTTCCCTATGTAATGTCCTTTTGTGATGCCTTTATGAGCTTCTGTGAGGATCAGTTGGTGCTCTGCTTCCATCACACATCTTATTAGTATCTCATCAAGTCTCATTTTATATAGTCAATTTATCAAAGGAAAAGGCAAAATACATCACTATATGTTTCTTCTAAGGAATCGCATTGGCTGGGAGCCATTCCTTTTGACAGGAAATGGACTATGTCTCCGCTAAGTGGTCATCAATATTTCTAATGGAAAGCAATTGTGCATACAGTAGTGTATCCTCCATCGGGTGAGTTCTTCTCCATGTTCCAACCTCAATGTGTGGTCCGGGACCTTTGTTCATTCTTCCTCGATTAACTATGATCTCAAAAATCATATCAAAATACAGGCTTTCATCCAAGTAGATTCTCCTCCCCAACATTGGCTTGGTGACTAGGTACTTCAGTGCAGAGTTATCAGTAAACATTTTAGAGTGTGCTCCCAACAAGTAGTGGCTAAATTTGGTAAATGCATACACCATGGTTAGTCCCCCTCTCTCTGTAGTAGTGTAATTAATTTTAGCTGTGGATAGCTTTCTACTAGAAAATGCTAATGGATGATCAATGTCCCTTCTCCCTACAGCATTCTAATGCAATGGAGGATGTAACAACATGCACATGAAATTCCTTGTCTAACTGGAAAGACTAGAATAGGCGCAGCCACCATCTTTTATTTTGCAGGCCGGGCATCTATGCTGGCATTTGTCTGTCCAACAAAATTGATAGTCTTTATTTAATAACTTTTCCATTGGTGCAGTAATTTGAGCATATCTTGATAAATTTCCTCGTATAGCCAAGATGTCCTAGCCGCACGTAACAATTGTTCGACCAATTAGGTGGTGGAAAATCAACTATAATTGCAATCTTGATGGATCCACCAACAACTCTTTCACAATATGTCCTAATAATATCTAAATGGTGATAAGAAGATTCACTTCTTCAAATTTAAAGCAATTTGAAACTACCTACATTTATCCGTAAAGATTAGCCTTATATATTCAATATGATTTTTCAACAAACTAAAAATACCCAATCATCAAAGCATGCTTCTAAAAAAATTATGCAAAAATTTTTTGAATGCTTCCAACCACCACCCTCGAAAATATGGTCGGGAATTCTTCAATCCAAATGGAATTACTTTATATTGGTAGGATCCTCATTATGGAAAATGTAGTCTTATGATGGTTCTCAAGGAAAGTGGATCTAATGGTATCCCCGAAACCTATATGTAAAAGAATATATTTCTAGTCCTCCTATCGCTATCCAAGATTGCCCTCAGGAATGGTGTAGGGAAAAGGATCAGGTAGAAAAGAATCATTCATATTCCTCGTAGGATCTATGCAACAGTCGACCAATTGTCTTTTTATCTCGCACTACCATGGGGCCACTCCATTTAACTCTTTGACAAGTTCAATAATCCTTGCTTCCAACATCTGGGTCGAGCTCAATATTCACGCTCTTTATATTTTGGGTTCAATCAGTAGGGTCTCTACTTGACTCTGGGCTTCATCCGGGTTTCAGTTGCATTCTCATCTCCCATAGGTCCTTTGATTCCTTCATATCAATGAACTTGGTCGGAACAATTCCTAATAATTTTCGTGTAATAATTCTGCGGATTTTGTCACAGTAATGTCCCAATAATCTCCCATATTGGCAAGCTTTGGGTGTCTCCTCTATCCCGACATTGACTTCTTTATCTTTTATCTATTGTCCAATGAATGGCAAATTAACTCCTAGTCCTTCCACATCTCTGCCCTATGTTTCTATGATATTAACCTTCCTTGGATCATCATCTTCATTTGCATTAATGTTGTAACAACCCTACAATTTCTAAAGAGGCGCAGTCCATTCATCCTCCTCTTTCTCCAAAGGGAGGCCAGATGCCCTCCTTAAATACTTTATGTCTCAACATCTATAGTGCTTGATCTACTAAAGGAAATTCACTTTCAAAAAAAAAAGGTGGTTATAAAATTCTAGATCATACCTTCTCATTCTGAAGTGACAAGGCACAAATCTGTTTGAAGGTACCAGTTAATCGGGTTGGTATCCAACGTATTGATGAATTTTTGTAGCCATTTTTCTCTAGGAATGTCACTCAAGGCCTCTTCGTAGCTTCGTACACGGTCCTTTGGGCAGCTTCGATCTGTGTACTCTGCTTCACATCTTCCTATCATAGAAAACCAGATCATTACCAAAGTCTCAAAAGATTGTGTCCAAATTGTGAATATTGTTTGCTGTGTCCCCACCATCTTTTTGGTGTGGATTTCAAGGCCTCTATCCATTGCCACAATGTTTCTTTGTTGTGTTGGTACACTTGTCTCAAATTCTAATCAAAAATTCTCTTAAGGGTTCAAATTATCAAATGTGGGTAGATTTTCCATTGTTGTGCTTCATCCAGTGGAACTTCCTCGTCCTAGTACATCTTCTTTTGTGATACTTCACATCCGGGTTCCTCTCACAAATTTAGTGCTTCTTTTGAGCTCGATGAACATGTGTTGTCACTTCAGCCACCAAATTCCCACACCAGAGGTTGATATAACTCGATGTCCGCCATTAAATTATAGATGTTTTCCACCAAATGTGTGGTCCTCTCTGATAGGCTTTTGTAGCATCGTGGACCCTCATCCGATATATAATAAAGCAATTACTCCTAAGGCCAACTTTCTAAATGTCAGTGTGGGTCTTTCTTTTAGATCAACAAATATGGAATCATCGGCTATCCACCAATTCCTTTAATAATGTAGGAAAAGGGCAAAATATCATCAACAATTTCCCAATTACTCCTCAAAATGTGCAAAGGTTATTACTCCATCAATGTCCATTGGGACATGCTCTAATCGGTCTAAATGGTCCGATAGCTTGATGATTAGCCATGTGAATCTGATAGGGGAATATATTAGTTTGGGTTTTCCCATCAAAGCCCAAGTCTCATGGTTCATGACATTGACTTCTCACCCTAAGTCGAGGACCACATAGTCTATCCCATACTATCCCATCTCGAGCATTCAAGGTAATTCATTTACTTTTTCCTTCTCCTTTTCCAACATGGTGCACTCACCCTATTTAGTAAGGGTCTATCTTTCCTATCTCATAATGCTTGATTAAACCTTGTAATTCTTGTACAGTGGCTTTATCTTGAATCAAATTAACACAAGTGTACAAAAATTCCATGAGTTTTCTTAACTCTTTCCCTTCTCACAGTGATGCAGATGGATCAAATGCCTGAGGAATGCCATATTCTTTGATTTTTGGTTTGCCTCTCGATGAAGATCTTGATATCCTTTGAACTCTTTTTATTGCCTCCTCGAATATCCGTCTTTCTTTCTTAGCATCAAAAATTGGGGTCTTTTTATGTAGCTTTCCCTGACTCCATGGTCATTTTCGCCTTTCCTTTAAGTTGGGTTGCTCTCGCTTTCTCCTCAGAAAGACTCCTCGTGAGTGATAATACTAGCGAATCCTAAGATCTACTCAAGCAGGTTTAGCATATATCAGCTTGTACTTGTGGGGTTCTCAATGAGGTCCTCATCTTTCCCTGGGACCTTTGTGCCGCTGGCATAGGGAATTCCTCTATGACATGCTTAAAGGAGTTACAATAACTACAAGTTGTACAAGGATTCTGAAAATATCATGCCAAATGTCCCTACACAGCTTGTAATTGTGACATTTTCCTCAAATTTCTACTTCCATACCTCCCTCACCCTCATTCCTTTGTAGCCACCATGAGTGAAATTCTCTCCCCGAGAGCTGTACTCACAGAGTGTTTCCTTCTGTTGTAATTTCAATCTTGAATCTTGTATATGCCTCGACCTTCATCTATGAGATCATAAGCTTCCATAACATCGATCATCATGCCCCAATCGATTTCCATGTGAATGTAATAACAAGTTTGTGGGTGTCTAAACATACTTATGCATGTAGTAGCACTCACATGGGCGATGCTTATTTATGCATACATCACACTGTAGGTTAATCATTTAAGGGGTCTGGATGCCCTCGATGCCAAGTGTTCATGAAATAGGGGATAGTGTTCTTTATTATGACCTTTGGATATGAATATTATACACCAGATATCTTCCCTTTTTCTTTTCCCTTATCTTTCTTCTATCCTCAACTCAGAAGACAAAATCCACTAGTCGGGCTCTTAAGGATCTGGCTAATTCTTGAGCTAGATTCTCCCATAGCTGTTGATTCAAGCTTCATGGTGATATCCAAAACTTCTACCTGAGATGCACCTCTCACAGATCTCGAGGGACTCTTATGTGTTGTAACAGTGTAGCGATGGACCATTCTTTGTTCTGCTCATCGTGGATTTGAAAAGTTAATCGGCCCATCAGAGTTTTGAATCTTTGGTTGAACTCCCAAACAGGTTATGCTACCTTTTGTTTAATCTCTTTAGTTCTATAATACATTGTGACTGGAATTTTAGTTTCTTGAACCCTGCAATCAATGCATTGTTGATCTCATTCATGGGCTTAGGCTATTCCAGTCCTTGGACAAGTTTCATATACCGCCTAGTGCAGCCCTTTAGTGTAGTGTTGAAATGGGTTCTCTTTATGGCTTCGTTGGTGATACTTTAATATTCCATATGGATTCAAATAGGAACCAATGCTAATCTGGATCTTTAGATCCAACTCCTCTAAAGATAGGAGTCTTGTTTCATCTTCCATAGAGATGACTAGGGTTCTTATCTGAGTATATGCTAAGCTACTAGTAATGTGACCAAGACTCGGGTGGTTCCGCTATTCCGGGACCGCTAAGTATTGTTGGGAAAACATGAGGATTAACGCTACTTACTTCAATAGTCCAAGATGTACCCCCAGGTTTTGGCTCCACTTTGGCATGTAGTTCTTCAGCCTTCCCCTCTTCTTTTCCGTGGCTCGATGCTCTTGTCGGTTATATCTACTTTTCCACTATTGTAACACACCTCACCGCAAAGATAATAAATTCCCTTTCTGGGCTTTCTCTCAGGGACAGAATCCCTAAAAATCCCACTTCTGAGCTTAGCATGCTGGTGACACTTCTCACTTCGACAGAGTCTCTCTTGATTCCTGGGCCCAGAATCTTCTTCCTAACTGATCCATAGGCCTTTCTTTAAGCCTCAGGCGTAACAAGACTAGGCGGAGCTCCACTTCTCTGCTCCGAAACCACAGCTTGACTACAAGTATATTCCCAAGGCGCTTTGTCGTGAATCCTCAGACCAAAGTGAGTTCAAGAGTCAAACTCCCGACTCTTTCCTTCCAAATTCACGAGCATCCAAAATCATATAATGGGTATAGCTCCTTTATGTCTCAGGCTCTCTCGTGTGTGACTAATGGCTAGGTTAAGCGCTTAGTTCTCATTACAACTTCACTTCAAGTAAGTCAGTGCTCAAGACTCATGTTCTTATCTCACGAATTCTCGAGATGCTAGAAGTCAACGGAGTGTTAACTACTTTCTCCAGGCGACGCGTGTCAACCTGTCAATCATACTTCCTGCACCACTTTGTATTCTACCACGGGTTCCTTCAGGCCATCTTTTGGCACTACACTTCGATGTCGTAGCAGGTCCTCAACCTCCCAAACCTCCGAATCTGAATGCGTGATACGCATGATGAGGCTCTAATCCAACAGTCCTCCCTTGACCAGGATCCAACGACTATCCTTGCTCCTCACATTTCACTCCACTCACACTCTTGGAGCACCCAACTCCTCGGCTCTCACTCCTATGGTTCCTCTTAAGTTCACATGTAGATCCTCGGATCTCCTAATTTGTCCTCCTCGTATAAATGAGCAGGATCTTTCTCGTGACCACCACTCAAGAAAGCTCAAGATACTTCCTCCCTCCTCGACCTGGCTGTCCTGGACCCTCGAGTAGAGAGTATCTCACACACATGTCCTCCTTCCAACGGACAGCTCAGATTCTTCCATGACTTCGCCACTCACAAAGTCTATACGCTCACCTCTGTGAGTCCCGATTCCCGAGTCTCCATGGATGATCTCATGACACGGCCCTTCCGCAGCATGGATGGCTCTATCCTTTGCAAATTCAAAACTTCTAATGTCGAGTGTCTGTGACTCTCGCCCCTCGGGACCCCCGAACTCCTGAATGCTGAGATCCCGTTACCAACTCCTTTGGGACTTTTCGCTCTACTACTCACGGTTTTAACCTCTGCATCTCCCCGCCGGGATCTAATGGTCAAGGGGTGTTCGACTAAGGTCTCACGGCTCGCACTCTATCCTACGCTGCACTCTCCTCATGTTCCTCGACGTGGAAAAAATCAATGGTCTCGATAATTCCATGGACCTTGGGGATCTACGGGTCCCGATTTACTCATGAAGACAAAGGAAAATGGTTATGAATTTAACTGCTTATTCCTCCAATCTAACAATCGCGAATGACCTCAGATCTTCCAACAAGATCTCATCAGTCGATCGATACTTATCCCCACGCCACTAATTTCGTGATTCTCAAGAGGATCATCTTCCTCACACAGGTTATTAAGACTTGCACCTACAAACTTTCTTCCGTGTCTTTTGGTGAGCTCCAAAAAGGGTATCTTTGTGGAGAGATCTATTCTGGGTATTACCTGAGACGAATAATGGCATAGATTTCCCGAAAGAAGGATTGAAGTCTGAATTAGTTCAATATGCATATATATATATATATATATATATATATATATATATATATATATACAAATCTATCTATAAACATAAGCCATAAATGGTCTTTCCAATAAAAGCATGAAACCACCATTTATGATCAAAACACTACACATACCTTATACTAAAACCATTCATAAACTATATTGCACTATGAGCATATGTCAATATATAAGTTTCCTGTATGCAAGATGACTATAAACGTAGGATGGCATTTCCTAAGATGCAAGATGTAAAACACTTATCAAAAACACCGTATGGATTGCAATCACAGGGAGGGGTTCATTTCACCAACCGGGTGAGGGCTCAATTCTAATGGATTTGGCCACTAGCCACCCCCGAAAGTTGAGACCATCGCTGTCAGTGGAGATCATTGCCTCATTTGCTAGAGACCAAGAACAAAGGTTACTCTCCTTCTCTTCTATCACTCACTCTGCGTAAGAATTTTTTTCCAGAGTTCCCCTCACGTCTGTCCCCCTCCACAATTCTTCCCTTGCATTTCTCTCTTGTGAGGTTTGTGTGTGGCATGATTTTCCTTGTGGTGGTTATGTCTAAGGACTCTATGGATGGGCTGCTCACGCCCATCCTTCATTACTCATGAGGAGCCCTTACCTATGAATCCTTGGTGAGTCATTTGACCCAAATTCAAATGAGTCAGCTCTTGGTTCCTTCACAAGAGTGAAGTCCAAATACGGTATTGGTCTCGGTGGAAGTTAACACCACCATTCCAGGTGCCTTCCATCACCTTTCTTCAGTCATCGTGGTCTCTTTTTTCAACACATCCCCCCTCTCAGCAGTCCTGCAATATATATATTATAATATCATTCACATTCATCAACCTTTTTCACAAGGTCCATTCACATCACACATTCACATTTCTAAGTTTGCCACAATACTTGGCCAGTATAGTTATTTTTACAAATTGGGGGAAACAGGGTGTTACAATTCCCTCCCCCTTAAAGGAACATCATCCTCGATGTTTTATCTATCAACTTGACATGCATGTACATATGTAAACAAAATCGGATATGCTTGTTTCATGGCATCCTCCATTTCCCATGTAGCCTCATCTGGGACAAAATGTCTCCACTGCACCTTGACATGTACAATGGTTTGGTTCCAGAGTGGGGTTTCCTTTCTGTCCAGTATGCACTGAGGTTCTGGTATAAATTCTCCCTCCAGTTCCACCTGGATCACAGACCAGTCAATTATATGGTTAGCATCATGTACATATTTCTTCAATAATGAAACATGGAAAACATTATGTTCTTTTATTGTGGGAGGTAGTGCTAGCCTATAGGCTATAGGTCCCACTCTATATAGGACCTCAAAGGGTCCACAATACCGAGGTGCCAACTTGGCACAAGCTCCCATTTTCAGAGAACTCTTCCTGGGTCTAACTCTGAGATATACATGGTCTCCCGTTTTGAACTCTCTTGGAGTTCTCTTTTGGTCGGCATAACTTT
>SNQJ01S0110115.1:0-15125 GCA_010110895.2 Picea sitchensis
TTTAACCATCCATTATATGGTTTACTTACCATATATTTTCTCCATAAGCCACGACATAATATATGGTTTATATAATATTATTTTATGCCATTTAAAAAGGTGCTAACCATATTTTATGGCACAAAATTATATGTTATGGTTTTTAAACCATATTTTTAGGCACAAACTCATATTCGATGCCCAAGAAAGGTGGGTTGTTGGGATATGATCCCACAATCTCATGTTATTTAACCAAAATATTTACCAAAATATTTAGCCAACAAGCTAGAGGTTGAATTTATGCAAAATAGTGCAGAAAAATTAGTTTTATTGCAGAGAAGCCAACAAACTAGAGACCATTTCCGGGAGCTATAATCAACCTTTTTCAGTGTCGTCAGTTGTGTTGGATTCTTGAGGTCAAGCATAAAAAAACATGACCAATTTTTAATCCAATAGATGTACTTTTTAATCATTGAATATTAATGAAAGATGCCTCCCCACTGAAGACTAAAGGCCCGAAGATGTAGGCAATTTGTGTCGAACTTCGTTATCAAGTTTTTGGTGTTATGGTTTGTTGTTCCTTATGTGCATTTGTTGTTCTATATGTTTTCTAATGGATGTAACATTATTTCATTAATACTTCTTATTCTTCTCCTTAATTTCTAAATGGTAAATCAACTCATGCAAAATACTTAACCAAGTCATTTAAAATATCATTTCAGATCAATCATTATGTTGGAATTTAACGTATCATGAGTGGGTTCTTCACAGATGGTGTGCCACTTAGGTTTAACATTCACATGCTATGCATGCAATATCTTGCAAAGTGGTTCATCACGCAGTCAAAAATGTCACAAAAGTATTCAATGTGTACTACTTTGACATCCTGATGCATGTTAGTTGAGTATTAGTATATGTAGTTGTATTTTGTGTGACCAAATCAATAATGCTACCTTTATGTTGCTTCTTGTATATAGATTATTGTAAGTCTTCTTCTTGAGATAGATTCTCAAATAGACCAATGTCCTTGTTGACAATTTCTCTTTCTCTATGTGGGCCATGGTATACTCATTTATCCTTTCTCCTAGGTTTTATGGTAGGGGTTCTCTACATAAATGCATTCTTCCCCTTTTTAGCTCCAAGCATGGTGACCACATGTAACTTTAAATTTAATGCTTGATTCTTTGGTATGTTCTACAAAAAGTTAACATTTTCTTTTATTCATAATATTCTCTAGCATTATAGAACAATCCTTAGAAGAGTGGTCTCCTACATCACACTTAGTGAAATTTTTTATATATGTTCTATACCTCAAAGGGAAGTCCAGGCTTAAGTGATCTTCTTTGTAACATACAAAACAATACTTCCTACTATATTCTCCTTGACCACTATGTTGAGCCTCGCGAACATCGTGTCAACCTCAACCTCCATAGCCACCTCTTCTGTAGTATCCCCCATCACCTCTTCCTTGATAACCACCTCCCCGTGGGGCTTGATTTGGATCTACAGTTTTGTGTGTGATATACATCTTGGTAGTTAGGTTTGTTCCTACCATTATGTTGGAATTTGACGTATCATGAGTGGGTTCTTCACAGATGGTGTGCCAGTTAGGTTTATCATTCACATGTTATGCGGGAAATCTCTTGCAAAGTGGTTCATCATGCATTCACAAATGTCACAAAAGTATTCATTGTGTACTACTTTGACATCTTGGTTCCTTTTAGTTGAGTATTAGTATTTGTAGTTGTATTTTGTGTGACCAAATCAAGAATGTTACTTTTATGTTGCTTCTTGTACATAGATTCTTGTAATTCTTAGTCTTGAAATATATTCTCAAATATACCAATGGCCTCATTGACAATTTATTTTTCTCTATGTGGGCCATGCTATACTTCTTTATCCTTTCTCCTAGGTTTTGTATTAGGGGTTCTGTACATAAATGCATTCTTCCCCTTTTTAGCTCCAAGCATGATGACCACATGTAAATTTAAATTTAATGCTTAATTATTTGGTATGCTCTACAAAAGGTTAACATTTGTTTTATTCATAATATTCTCTAGCATTATAAAACAATCCTCTGAAGAGTGGTCTGTCACTTAGTGAAATTTTTTTTATGTAATGATTTCTGCACCTCAAGTACATAAATGCATTCTTCCCCTTTTTAGCTCCAAGCATGATGACCACATGTAAATTTAAATTTAATGCTTAATTATTTGGTATGCTCTACAAAAGGTTAACATTTGTTTTATTCATAATATTCTCTAGCATTATAAAACAATCCTCTGAAGAGTGGTCTCCTACATCACACTTAGTGAAATTTTTTATATATGTTCTACACCTCAAACTCGGGAAATATAGGCTTAAGTGATCTTCTTTGTAACATACAAAACAATACTTCTTACAATATTCTCCTTGAACACCGTGTTTAGTCTCTCGACCATCATGTCAACCTCAACCTCCATAGCCACCTCTTATGTACTATCCCCCATCACCTCTTCCTTGATAACCACCTCCCAGTGGGGCTTGATTTGGATCTATAGTTTTGGTGTGATATACAACTCGGTAGTTAGGTTTGTTCCTACCATTATGTTGGAATTTGGTGTATCATGAGTGGGTCTTCCCAGATAGTGTGCCACTTAGGTTTAGCATTCACATGTTATGTGGGCAATCGCTTGCAAAGTGGTTCATCATGCATTCACAAATGTCACAAAAGTATTCAATGTGTACTACTTTGACATCCTGATGCATGTTAGTCGAGTATTAGTATTTGTAGTTGTCTTTTGTGTGACCCTCTTTCATATAGAATGTACACCATAAGTTTTATCTCCTCATTTCAAGGTCGCAAATTGATCTTTGCATCATTTCTAGTTTTTCCTCCAACCTTTTATTAGTCAATGAGGTCACCCAATTATTATCGGACCCAAAATTTTGGGGTTTCTTAAGTTCCTTTTCACAAGATTCAATCTTGTGAATTCTCAATGGTGTTATAATTATTTGGAGTAAGCTGCAAGGAACTATTGCACAAGCAAATTATTCTCAAATTTGTAGGGAATCTCACAGAGTAGGTCCTTAAATATTTTATCATGATCCATGGCCAACTCACCTAACATTTGTTTGATCTTCTTGATATTTTGTGTTGCTATAAATACTTCTATTGTGACTTTCTATAAAATTTATAAACCAAGTTAAAGCCCCTTTTCTTAGCACATTCACAAATTGTACCATCTACTTCATTTCATCTATAATGTCCTTTGCATCCCATGTTTTCTTGAATTTGAACCAATGCCTCTTGGGATATTCATAAACTTCATAGAGAGGGAGGTGTCTAGTGTTGTTGCATGGCATGTTTATTGCTAACAATGAGTTCAAATATAGTGGTGGTGGTGTAGGTGGTTGGTTGAGAACTGACAACTTCAAATTTATAAATGGTATGTTTCTACTAAAGATTTCTATTTTCTGCAAGCGATTCTCGATGGATGAAATTTTATTCAATTTGTTCTATTTTATAATGTCAATCTTGGTATCCGATTAAATTGTTTCTGCTTGGCCGCATCTCTTCATCACAACCTATAGTCAACAACATTTGAACTTCTTTAGATATTAAATCCAATAGGGGGGGTCCCTCCCATGAGATCTTTGAAATGTATAAGCAAGTTATTTTCACCTTCCGTAGGTATAATATTTATCCAATTTCCTTCCATCTATGGTATTTGAATATGAATGTTATCAATAACTTATCCATTTTCATCTGGTTGGATCAATACATATGATCGACCAGGTTCAACATGCAAGTCGTGCTAGAGGATTTCATTAATATTGAGACTTTGATGTGTTGTATTTGGCATTCTAAGTACCATAGGTCCTGACTCGTCTGCCTCCATGTTATCCATTTTTGACATTTATAGCATTTCCAAGTTTTCCTCTAAGCTCTTCATATTCTAATCCAAATTCAGAATTGTTGCAGCTTCTTTCTCTTATGCATCCAACCAATCATCTCCCAATTTAGATAGAGTTATAATTCCATGGATCCATTGTTCCATTGTATTAATAGATTCAGGAACCATCGTAATTAATTCCTCTTCCACACATGATTGGTCTTCAAAACTGAACTTGGGTAAGGTTAGTATATTATCGACCCAACACTCTTTTCTTCTTGATCGATGAGGGTATGTGGCATCACATATCTCAACTGTTCTTTTTTGTCTCTTATATCTTTCAATATTTTGCAATTCAATAATGGGTTTATATCATCCTATTATTCTTTCAATTTTTCTATTTGTTTCTTTGTCAAACATATACTCTATTCTCTCTTAGTTGATACTTGATTCTTTCCTCTTCTTAGCATGCTTGCTTACTATGTTGGTATTCTTCTTCTTTATGTGAGTCAACTAAGGTTTTCTTCTTCTTAGAGGCATCTCATGATTAGTCACCCCTCATCATTGACCATTACTTACTCTTGGTCAACAATGGTGATCACGTCGATCATGTTCGTTTGTTGAGAAAATACTCACACTCTTCGTTCTTTTTATTCTAGTCAATAGTGATTGGCATGTGCAAGGGAAGTCGTGCTTCTGCAATATGTCCAACACCTCTATCATGAGGAATTTATACAATAAGGTAGACATATTGCAAAGGATACTATCATGAAAATCATCATAAAATATCCTTTTAACATCATCAAATGATGTTATTTCCTCAATCACTTGTTCCTCATTGAAGTCTTCGACAATATTCTCAACCCACTCATACAATTTTGTTTGACCTTTGTTGATCAATTTCGACTGTATATTCTCATCCTTAGTTCAAAGATTCATGTGAAATTATATTTAAAAACCTCTTAATCTCAATAGGAATGGATTCCAACTATCTCGTGTGAGTGTTTGTGAATAATTGTGCCCTATCTTGTGCAAGTGTTGGTCGATTTCTCCTGATATATTTCTTCAAATAATTCTCCAATTTTATCTGCCACCACTCATGGATATCCTCCTCACTCAACATTTAGGCATGCATGAAACTATCATACAAGTCTTAAATCCCATACTATCGACAACATAACCAATGTTATATTCTAAAGGGTTACACAATAACGCAGTTACGATTAGTAACTACATCATAATATACAACAAAGTAATTTACATGCAAACATACATAGAAGGAGGAGAAGGAGAAAAACTATGGAACCAACAACATGTATTCTTTATTAATATATGATCAACAACTAGTAATCAACCAACATTACATCTCATGCTTATGCCTACTCCTATAATTCATCATCTAAAGGTAGTTACAATTTCTCTAACTGCCTTGGTTAGTTAACCCAACCAATTGGTCGACAGACTCAACTACTTAGTTAATTACATCTCTTAGTTAAATTACATCTATTACATTGGTCAACTATTTTGCCTAGTTGACTAGTCCACTAGCCTCCTCCAACACATGGTCAATATGTTTATGGATGACTCAATGTTGATGCTCTAGTCAAGGGTGACTCTAGTAGCACCCACAACTGTTTTTATTTGTATGTTTTGTATTTTTTTAAAGAATGTCGCGGTATAAAAATATGACATGTGTATCAAATAAAAATGATGCAAGTTCTGTCATCAGGCATAAGAACATATAAACTAAGTTGGTTGGAAATGAATGGGCTAAAAATAATAAACACCAAGTGTTGTAGGAAAATTCCCCTGTGGACAGGTGAATATCCTCTTGAATTCTAGACCTCTAATACCAAGACAAAAAACATACAAATGGACACTAACATCCCTATGAATTCAATTACCTAATCAGAAAGAGAAAGAGAAGGAAGAAAATGCGATGCACCTTATTCAATAGTTCATCCTCGCTGCCTACAATCTGAGCTTGATATCCAAACTCTTCAGCACCACTCGATACCTACAATGCAATGGACAACAAAAGACAAAGAACCTCTACTCTACTCTACAAGATTAAACTAATCAAATCCATTTATCAATATTGACAATCATATGCAACAATACACAATCTTGAAGGGAATAGGCCAAGTAATATTAATGAGAACTTTAAAGAGATATTTGCAATCTGTAGATGAAGTTGCAACAACCTCTCCAAGTACTCCTCATCCAACCCTTGCACGATGCTCCCAATATCATAACCAAAATCTTTCTCCCAAGATCATAAGTTTGATACCTCAAATCTGCCTCTATTCTCTCTTCTCCATGGAAATCCCTCATTATATAGGATTTGGAGGCTTAACCACCATGGAGAGGATCACTCATCAGATCCACTAAAATGGGATCTCCAAGATATTTAGGGAGAAAATATCTCTTAAGGATTTTAGGGAGGAAATATCTCTCAAGGATTTTAAGGAGGAAATATTTCAACCATCCATGAGATCGTCAACCTCCCCTAAAAAATAGGAAACCAAATGTGAGGTGGATTCTCACACTAAATTAATTTTCTTTTCATGAATATTAATAATAACTCACGTGCACATAGTATTTTGACATTCATATAATATGTTTCTCCTCCACATTGACCATGGATTGTGAAATATGTTATTTCATGGTGTTGAGGTGTATGTGACGCTTAGTAAGGTGCATATGACACTTTTACGACACTTGCGACACTTAGGGCGAGGTACCTAGGTGTGGAAATTTGATGTGTAACAGTATGCCCCATAAAGTGTGAGTTCAAAAGAGAAACTAATGGCCGAAACACTTTACAATTATTCAATGCAAGGGCATGGATTTGGAGAACCTGGAAGAAGCTGCAAACAACCATCAAACAATATTAATATATGTTCCATTTTCGAGGAAGGAATACATATGCTCAGAATACGAGATGACTCAAAGCATGGTCGTTGACCAACACACTGCGAAGCCATGAAAAATATTGACTAAGGATATGGCCACCAAAGATACAATGTGGATCCATACCTCCATGACATGAACTGATCGTAGCCACGAAAAATACACAGTGGAGCTATGGGATGATAAAGCATAGCCATGGACCAATACAATGTGGATCTATGTGACAATCTATATATCAGCATGCTCAAATGATCTCCTTTGTGGCCTGGGCAAAGCATACAACATAGTGAATGCTCAACCTGAGGTCTTCATCCCAATCCCAATGTGGTATGAATCTATCCATGTGAATAGATGTTTTGATGTTGAACATGGTAGAAACCACTTGATTATCGGTCATTGAGGTAAACCATTAACAAGTGCGATGAATATCACCAGTGATGTCAATGACTCCCAAGGTACCCTAGTAAAATCCAACAAATGTGAATAAAAGAGTTGAAGTTGAACATTCATGGAATCATTCGACCAGAGGAAAATGATGTAAACCTATTGTCGGAGGCAAGGAGGCCTTCCATTAAGGCTTGTAGGTCCCAAGGTACTAACTAGTTTCTAATTCTAATTCCCAGATGATGTGTTGAAGTTGGTAGGAAAAGAGTTGTCGAAGGAGGCCCTTGATGTATCCCCCATCATCGACACGAAACTAACACAAGAAAGTGATGTAATATGGTGAATCAAATGAGTATGGACTAATACGAGAAATGGAAATTGAAAATACTGCAAATGGATGGTTTGAAGTGAAACTTCCCTTGAACATGATGAGGCATGACAACTGGCTTGGCAACATTGACTCAACGAGTACGAAGAATGTAATGTGATGACAATAAGAGAACTCTTCGACTAGACGAAAAAGTATGGAGACACATGGAATTGGTATGACTTAGATACAAGCGGATTATCCAAATGTAAGACGAGACACAAACAGGTGCCATGTTCAAGGGTGACAAAAGCTGCCATAAAGAATTGTCAAAAAATTGACCCACTTCCTTCAATTTTCCCCCCACCTAGATAGATGAGTACCTATTTTTAATTTAACGAGCTCGAGGAGTGTAATACATGCTTGATATAACTCACCTTCAAAAATTTACTCTTCCTTTGGTTAACGAACTGGAAGAAGTAAGGGTTCGTCCCCATATGGGCCCTTCAATGTGTAGTTTAGCGAGTCCATAGAAGGAAAAATCGGTGGTTTTTCATGTTTAGAGAGTCTAAAAATAACTTATAGGTGACTCTAGGGTTGTCCTCTTTCTTAATTTTAGTCTTGCGAGGCCGAAAAATGATAAACTACCACTAGAAAGATGCCCTTTCAAACCTTTTAACGAGTGTGAAAGGAAGCAAGATCACTTGACAATCTTTTCATGTTTAGAGAGTCTGAAAAGAGCTTAAAGGAGACTCGAGAGGGTTCATTTTTCATATAACCTTTATGAGTCCGAAAAAGTGATAAAACTTTACTCAGTCACATTCTCATGTATTTACGAGCACAAGAAAGAACAAAGACTAAGCTTGGTATTGGTTTCATTTTTACACAAGCTTGAAACAAAATTAAACTTATGCTTGTAAATTCCCAACGTAATTTCCAAAGGTAGGGATACCCATAGATGGTTGGTACTCTACCCCCAGCTTGAAAAGATAGTAGAATAACTCCAAAATGATAATCAAAGGCTGGAGACATGCCCCCCCAGTCTTCATTCCATTCGTAGACTTTGAGGTTATCACCAATTTATGTACTAGATGGAGAAAAAGGATAAGGGTGGATGAAAAGAAGGTTCAAATATGATACCCAATGAAAGACTCGACTCGACATATACAAGATCTAGCTAAAGACTCAACTCGATATCTACGAGATCTAGCGAAAGACTCAACTTGTTAGGAGAGGTGACTATTTCATTTTTGAACGAGCTTGACACAGAAAACAAACTATGCTCAAGACTTTTGTTTCATTTTTTAACAAGCTTGCCACAGAGAAGAAAAACTATGCTCATGGATTCGGGTTCAATCCTCAGATTTCTATTTCATTTTTTAACGAGCTTGCTACTAAGAGGAAAACTATGGTCATAACCTCTTCTTGATCATGGCTTCCAAGAGGAAAATTCTTTGGAAGGAATACATGTCAAGGTACAAACGTCAATCATAGCTTCCAATAGATCTTCGCTAGATGGAAGAATAACACTCTGGAAGGAATAAATGTCGACGACCTCGATAAGGGTAGGGAGATCTGGCTCTAATATCCCTATCGAAGAGATGACCATGTCAACTACCGTATCTAAGTTAGGAGAAGGGAGATATTCCCTCTCGTGCGGGGTTGAACACATGGGACAGGTCGTTACATAATTGACCTACGATGGGGTGGACATCGCTGGCATGTACGGACTGCTCAGGGAAGGTGGATGGTTCACCATCAGATGAGGGTCAATGAATGAAAGTTGGTTGATCATTACTATGTTTCCGTTGTGAGGGAAACACATCACTTGAAAGAGAGTGGACAAAAAATATTTCATAACGTAGACATAGTCTCGCCCGAGGGGTAGGTTAAATTCCAAGGGGTTATGAACTACCATCACATCGATGTAGATCATTTTTCCTCCCAAAGTAACCAGAAACTGAGGAAGGATCCCTAAAGGTTTACTATCTCTTCTGTCAAAGGTCAACAGATTCTGAGTCAGGGGCACAAACTGCGGGGAACCAAAAGAATGCCAAGCATTTACAGATAAGATGCTAACAGAAGAACCTTCATCTATTATAGTCTTAGGAATATTCCTATCACAAAGTTGCACGATGATTTGGAAAGTCACGTAAGAAGGAAGAAATGCTTATGTCAAATGATTCCAATTAATACAAATCATTTGATTGCTTGAAGGGGGTGCCATCGGGATGCGCTAAGTGCCCCCTTGTCTGGGTGAATCAGTATTAACGAGGTAGACTTGAGCGACATCCTCACTCTTTGAATGTGGAGTGGCATCTACTAGTGGTGGAACCGGATCGACCACTTTGTTTGCACTCTTCAAGGGAGGAGTGGGATCGACCGATGGTGGAACCAAATCGACCAATTTGGCACTCTTCAGAGGAGGAGTGAGATCGACTGATGATGGAACCAGATCGACCACTTTGGCACTCTTCAAAGGAGGAGTGGGATCAATCGGTGACAGAACCAGATCAACCACTTTGGCACTCTTCAAATGAAGAGTGGGGATGACCGATGACAGAACTGGATTAGTCACTTGGGTTTCACTTTTCAGATGAAGATTGGGGTTGATCGACGACAGAACTGGATCAGTCACTTGGGTTTGTGGTTCAACCGAGGATGAAACCAAATTGACCACCTGATCAACTGGACTAACCGTGGATGGAACCAGATTGACCAATCCATCAAATAATGATGATTTGGGAGAAATATTATGATAACTAGTTGGAAGTTGAATCTTTTCCAAAAGATAAGAAGCCTCATCCATACGAGGGAAAAGGTGAGAGTAATGATCACCTTCACATAACAAGAAAGGAAATTTGACAGTTCTATTCTTGATCTGAATTTATTTTCGGCACGAAATGAGATCAGAGATATAATAAAGAAATGCACAGAGATATTGCAGATATCCAATAATATAACTCAAATGTATGAGAGATGCAACCATAAACACAAATATAAAGTAATACACGATTTCTATTAATGAAATAAATGTACAGAGACTAAAAATACAGAGTGAAAGACTCACTAGAATGGTGGCGGCTTATCTCTGAGAAGAGATGTGACGGTTGTGCTCATTCGCCAGAAGATGAATACAATGAGGCTTTGAAGGCCTTTAAAAATAAACCGGAATTCCAAAAACCCTAGACATCTGAAAACCTAACCCTAGTAGATGAAGCACCAAAAGTCACGTGGGCCCCATTTGGGTAAATTAGTACATCAACTTCCCGGGGTCGTAACTTTTGCATACGATCTATGTTTTAGGCATATGATAGCCCGTTGGAAAGGTATCATCGAGGAGATTCATTTTGGGTGCTCAATAATGTCTTTCTCTATTGTTTAAAAGATCTATCTCCAAAAATTTAGGCCCTCAAAATAGCCCCAGAAGTTAAAACTGCTAAAAATAGTAAATTGTCAAAATTGCCAGAAAACTGTTTTGAGCTAGTTGGAAAAGGTGGGTGGCCACCGATATCCACCTAGATCAATCCTCCTTCCTTAGGAAGCAATGGTATCCATTGCGTTGATTTTTCGGGGGAGAGGGAAAAGCATTTGTTGAATTTGCATCTTGGTGAGTTACTTGCCTTGTTGGAGACGTTGTGTTGCTCAGTTTGTGGAAGTATGTCACGAAGGTGTTGAGGTTGAGGCTATTCAACAAGTTGAGCTATATGAGAGGATGGTGTGTAGAAGGAATATTTGTGCTTTGCTGCAACCTTGTCGACCTTCTTTTGTCGAATAGAAGGTGCTTGGGAAGAGGCTGTAGTGGTTGCAAGGTCCTTCTATTCCCCTTTTGAACAGATTGTGAAGAAGCTGAATTTTGCAGTATGAGATACTACCTTGTGACACTTTTTAGGTGGAACAGTAGTCGGAACTACCTCTGGTATTTTGTAGAGATGACCCCCCAGAGAAACAATGACACTACAGGGTCGAGCCTCATAAACATCATGGCTCTTCCACATATATGGTTGACCCAAGAGAACATGACATACATCCAGTGGGGAAACATCACATAATACCTCATCCTTGAAGGGTTGGATGTCGTATGACAATCAACATTGTTGGCTGACATGAAGAGCTAATCCTTGGTAAAGCCACCTGATGTTGTATGGCTGTGGGTGTAGTTTTTTCGACAATCCCAACTATTTGAAAACCTCTATTGAGATGAGGTTCTTCTAGCTTCCGTTATCAACAATAAAATGTAGCAGGGTCCCCTTCACCCACATCTGTGAATGAAAAAGGCGCTCCCCCTCTTCAAGATATGTTGGTTCTTCTAGTTTAATTATTACGGTCGTGACAATAGAAGTGGGGTCTACATCGATGATCTATCTTTTACCAGTATTTTCATAATCAAATTATGAATCAAGGTTCAGGTCCTTGTCTTTGATCTAGGCCACCAATGACTGTTTTGACCAACATTCATCGATGTTGTGCCAGGGGATTTTGTGGAAATCGCACCATTTTCCAGTGTCCTTCTTTGTCTTCCCGTGACCCTTCTTTTCCTGTGGCTTGGACGGGTTTTCGGGAGACTTTTTGTATTTGTCATACTTTGGTTTTTGCGGATTTGTAGACCTGAACTCCCATTTGTTCTGGTGCTTAAATTTATGCTCGATTTTAACAGCATATCGATAAGTAGCACCCAATGATGAGATGTCCAGAAAATCCATTTCAGTTTGGATGTATCTTTGTAAAGCCCCACGGTATTGCAGAACCAAATGTCGTTCAGAGTCTTTGATACCCAGCTTGGTGTGCAAGGTATCGAAGGTATTGGTGAAATCCAGAACTTCTTGGCCCCTCTCTTGCCGCAGTGTGGTCCATCTAATGTACTGGTCCTCATAGTTGCCAACAGGGTAATATTGTTCCTTTACCGCATCCACAAAAAAATCCCAAGTGGGCTCAACCCCATATATTCTAGACTCGTCTATGGAACTCTGATCCCAATAAGTTTCCCACCAATGTTTGACATGGGGGAGAGATTTAAGGAGTGCAAAGGTGATCCTTTCTCTATCACAAAAATTGTGAACAGAGAAATAACCTTCTAGCAAGTTTAACCATTTTTCTAGGGCTTATGCATCTATCTGTCCTTCAAATACAGGAATATCAAAATTAACTTGTACCTTGAAAGATGAGGTGCCTCAAAAGTGTCCATTTGATGAAGATGCACCTGTTTCTATCGGTAGGCGTTGAAGGATGTGGGAAAAATTCTCCATCATTTCGTCCCTTTGTCGCGTGAGAGCTTGCTCAAGCAACAGATTGATAAGATCGTCTGCTCCGTCGTTTTTATTTTCTTCTGCCATGGAGAGTTTCTTGGGCATGCTAGAGCGATTGTATTCAAGAGAGACAAGCTCGAGACCCAACTTGCTATACTCGGACCTTGTCAGGGATACCACTGTTCCGGATTTATTTTCGGCATGAAATGAGAGCGGAGATATAATAAAGAAATGCACAGAGATATCACGTGTATCCAATAATATAACAAAAATGTATCAGATATGCAACCATAAACTCAGATATATAGTAATACACGATTTATATTAATGAAATAAATGTACAGAGACTGTAAAAATACAGAGTTAAAGACTCGCTAGAATGGTGGCGGCTTATCTCTGAGAAGAGATGTGACGGTTGCGCTCATTCACCAGAATATGATTACAATGAGGATCTGAAGGCCTTTTTTACAATAAACTGGAATGCCCAAAACCCTAGACATCCAAAACCTAACCCTAGGAGATAAAGCGTCAAAATTCATGTGGGCTCTGTTTGGGTAAGTTAATACATCAACTTCCCAGGGTCGTAACTTTTGCATACGATCTCCGTTTTAGGCATATGATATCCCATTGGAAAAGTATTGTCGAGGATATTCATGTTGGAGGATAAATAATTCCTTTGGATATCATTGATAAACTTGATCTCCAAAAACCTTCATGTAGGCCCTCAAAATAGCCCTGGAAGTTAAAACTGCTAAAAATAGTAAATTGCCAAAATTGCTAGAAAATTGTTTTGAGCCAGTTGGTAAAGGTGTGTGGCCACCAATATCCATCTGGACCAATCATCATTCATTATGAAGCAATGGCCTCAATTGCATTGAGTTCCTGGGGGAGAGGGAAAAGTGTTTGCTGAATCTCCATCTTGGTGAGTTGTTTGCCTTGCTGGAGACGTCGCACTGCTCAGTTTGTGGAAGTTTGTCATGAACCTGCTGAGGTTGTTCAACAAGTCGAGTTATCTGAGAGGATGGTGTGCAGAAGGAATATTTGTGCTTTACTGCAACCTTTTCGACCTGGTTCTATTGAATAAAAGGTGCTTGGGGTTAGGCTGTAATGGTTGTAGGGTCCTTTTGTTCCCCTTTTGAACAGATTGTGAAGAATGTGAATTTTGCAGTATGAGATACTACCTTGCGAAACTTTTTAGGTGGAATAGTAGTCAGAACTACCTCTGGTATTATGTAGAGATGACCCCCCAGAGAAACAATGAAACTACGAGGTCAAGACTCATAAACAACATGGCGCTTCCACATATATGGTTGTCTCAAGAGAACATGAAAGACATCTAGTGGGGCAACATCACATAATACCTCATCCTTGAAGGGTTGGATGCTATATGAAAATCGAAACTGTTGGCTGACACAAAGATCTCGTCCTTGGTGAAGCCACCCAATGTTGTATGGTTGCGGGTGTGGTGTTGTTGGCAATCCCAACTATTTGACGACCTCTGCTAAGATGATGTTCTTTTGTCTTCCACTATCAACAATAAAATGCAGTGGGGTCCCCTTCACCCACATCTGTGAATGAAAAAGGCGCTCCCCCTCTTCAGGATTTGTTGGTTCTTCTTGTTGAATTGTTGCGGTCACAAAAATAGCAGTGGGGTTTGCGTCGATGATTTGTATTTTACTAGTAATTTAAGAATCAGATTTTGAATCAGGGTTCGGCTCCTTATCTTTGATCTCGTCCACCAATGACTGTTTTGAGCGACATTCATCAGTGTTGTGCCAGGGGATTTTGTGGAAATCACACCATTTTCCGGTGTCCTTCTTTGTCTTCCCGTGACCCTTATTTTCTTGTGGCTTGGACTGATTTTCAAGAGACTATTTGTTAGGGTTGTCTTTGTCATACTTTGGTTGTTGCGGATTTGCATACCCGAACTCCTGTTTGTTCTGGTGTTTAAATTTCTGCTCGATTTTAACAACATATCGATAAACAACACCGAGTGATGAGATGTCCAGAAAATCCATTTCAGTTTGGATGTATATGTGTAGAGCCCCATGGTATTTCATAACCAAATGTCATTCGGAGTCTTTGATAGCCATCTTGGTGCGCAAGGTATGGAAGGTATTGATGAACTACGGAATTGTTTGGCCCCTCTCTTGCTGCAGTGTGGTCCATCTCATGTATTGGTCCTCATAGTTGCCAACATGGTAATATTGTTCCTTTACCGCATCCACAAAAAAATCCCAAGTGGGATTGGCCCCATATATTCCAAACTCCTCTGTGGAACTCTACTCCCAGTAAGTTTCCCACCAATGTTTGACATGGGGGAGATCTTTAAGGAGTGCGAAGGTGATATTTTCTCTGTCAGAAAAATTGTGAACAGAGAAATAACCTTCTAGCAGGTTTAACCATTTGTCTAGGGCTTCT